>JBCEWB010308213.1:3488-14331 GCA_039654565.1 Peronia peronii | reverse complement strand
CCCCCCCCCCCCCCCCCCTCCTCCCCAAGGAAAATACTCTGACACAGCAAAAACTGCTTTTCATAGTGCATACTTAGCCAGACATCACGGTTCTAATCGAAGAGCTTTGCATGAGATCCTCTTTGCGCTATCTGCACGAAAGTAGTTTTTCTTGTTCTGTCAGTCCGTTCTCATGTGTTTGTTTTATGTAACACAGCATCATGGCTGGCAAAAGCCTCCATCCATGGTTGAGTTCAGGGTGGAATGACCTTTTGTCTGGGCCATGAGCAAAAAACCTGCTGCAAGTGTCAGTGAGACTTTGGCAATGTCAGAAATATCGGTCAGTTATTGTCCTCATTCTACTGCCATGAGCAGAGTCTGTATGTCACATGATCCTCTTTATCCACTATCAGTTCGCCAATGCGGCGCGGCTTTGGCACGGTCAATGCTTATCATAATACACATACGTTGGCCATCGGGACGAAAGAGTCGTCAGAGAACCACAAAAACAAACACATATACACATACATATACACACCCTAAGATAGTACATGAGTGAACGAAATGACAAACACTGAACCTAATTAATAATAATGAAGGCCCTATTAGTACATAGATCGACAGCACACAGAAATAGATAGATAGATGGATGATGGATGGATTGATAAATGAATGAATGAATGGATTGATAGATGGATGGATGAATGGATGGATGGATGGATGGATGGATGGATGGATGGATGATGGATGGATGGATGGATGGATGATGGATGGATAATTACACGGACAGACAAACAGACAGGCAGACAGAATAAGATGTATAACAACATTAAGCACTAAGAGTAAGAAAGGAGACCCGAAAGAGGTTTGGAGCCAGAGCAAGGGGAGAACAGAAGAAGTAGAAACAGAGAAACAGACACGGACAAGAAACAAGAGGTGTAGAAAAAGAAGAAAAGACAGACAAAGGTGGAAAGCCTTGGTGGTTTAGACTATAAGAGAAATAAATGATTGGCTATCCCTGCTGAAAAGATCAGCCCCCTTAATGGCCACGATTATAATGCTAGCAGCAGACGGGAACTGCGCCACCAGCATACGATACTTAAATCTTCCGTTTACAAAACCATCTGGGCCCCGGCGCGAGCCATCCGTAGGAATGCTAACTGATAAACAAAAGAGTGGGGTATAGCCGGCTGTACTCGATAAGAAACCGGTGAGATTTTCTGAATCGTTCGCACCTCTTTCATACACCTGTTCAGTTCTTTTCTTTCTCACCTTTCTCGCCCTTTCTCCACCCAGATCTAGATGGCATCTCTTTCTCTCCAAGCCGAAGGTTCCACAGCTTTCCTGACGTTCATATCTTGCAAATTGGAGGTTAGCTAGGATGTGTTTGTACAAAACCTCCTAACCCTGAGTGGTCCTGCATCCAGAAAAACGTATTATAATTTTTGCGATCTGTCTGTTATCACAATATGCAGTTTTAAAAGACTGAACTGATGCAGCAAGTTATCCCTTAATACTGTGGAAAGTTGTAACAGAAATTCAGTAGATGGACAAATGTAACTGTGATGAAAAAAAGGCATTTGTTAGGATTTACATTCCGGGACCGGGCCGCCCAAACCACAGTTGGTAACTTCTAAATTGCCACTTTACCTTCATGTTTTTTCATGGCTAATTTTCCGTCATCTTTCTCTTCTCTCCCTACCCCCCCCCCCCGCCCCCGTCTCCCCCCTCTCCATCATCTCCCTTCACTACCCCCGATTTTCTCCATCTGCATCTTTTTTTATACGAGATTTATAAATTTATGGAAGGATAAGATACATGTAGATGGCAAAGAAGAGGACGCGGAATTGTAATTGGTTTAGCAGGGGAAAAAAAGGGGGAGAAGGAGGGAGTACAAAATCAACTTACATGACATGACCTAAAACGATTGACGCACGTGTAGCGAAGGTCAAGGTCGGATGTTCCACAAATCCCGGGTATTTACGATGGTCGCAGTTTCAGATGCGTAATACAAGGTACTGAGCTTTCTGGCTGCTGTTTTCGTTTCCCAATAAAGAATTACACACGGATGATTTGAGAGAATGGATATTGGTTGGGGCGGGGAGGGGGAGGAAAAGGAGAGTCTGTCTTTGAAATGAAAGTTTTATTACTTCCAATGCTAGCAGTAAAATGGGATCAGGAAAATATTAGAATCTGCTTGTGCACTGGTTCAGTGAGTCCTAGGCTTACTAGGTAGGGACGTCTGACTTCGCGCATAGTGGTGGAGATATTTCGAAGGTTTCGTACGTGATTAAACACGTTTACGAACCCTTGATAGTTCGAAATCTGTTCTAGAATAGGTGGACACGCGACTGACCCGGCCGAATTTCCAAAATCTCCAAAATCTCTCCCCAAATGTCTTGTGTTCAAACTGAGCTCTCATTTAGAAAGCCAAGATAATCCCACTCTTATGAAAAACTCACATTCACCATTGGATGAGGCCAGCTAGATAGACCAAATTCCAGTGCGTCCACTGGTCCCCATGAAACATTCCCCTACTGATGAACTCTCTGGCTGTCAAAATCATGGAAAAAGAGAAAACCGGAGAGAAGGAGGTCATGACCTGGTTGCGTGAAACAGTAGATCTACTCACGCCCGAGTTTTTTTTGTTTGTTTGTCCGTTGTAAATTCTGGCAGGCAAAAACGGACAGACGCAGTAGTCAGTGGCAGAGGGAGACGTATTCAATCAGGGCCCCGCAGTAGTCGATGAGTGTTCATATATACATTGTCTCCTCATGTGTGAGCATTGGTGAAGTTTATCTGGGCGGAACTAGCTAAACGGTAGTTGATGATCAATGGTCACGATCTTCAGTAATTGGAAATCCAATCCTCCCTTCTCCCCCGAGTCCTCCCTTTAAAACAAAACTGACACACATAACAAAAGAACAACCTTAAAGAGGACATAATAATATATTACGTTAGAAAAAAAAGTCTTTCATATCCGCTATAGTTTCCATAAAAAATATAGAGCTAATACGTTAGCAAGAGATACAGACAAGAGAGAGAGGACAGCGATAGAGAGAGAGGGAGAGGCAGAAAAAGGGAGAGAGGACAGCAAGAGAGAGAGAGAGGCAGAGAGACAGTAAGAAAAAAAAAGGAAAGAACAGCAACAGAGTGAAAGAAAACCATCTCATTGTGAAATTAAACAGAGGGAAGAAAATAATGTTATTATTATCTAAACTGATATCCATGTCAAAACAGCAATAACATTCACAACACTGAGTTCCGCAGTGACTTCTGACTTGGCTCATTACAGAAGTCATTTGAGTGGAAAGTTCTGTAACCTATGGTGCTCTCAGTCACTTACGAAGCCAATCTGTCTAACTCCACCCCTCCACCCCTCCACCCAGACTGCCGTAGCGTCTCTCACCACGTTACGCATGCGCACCCAGGCGAAGAAGCACAGTTACGTCCCCCCAAGCTGTAGGTAGCGCCACCTTCTTCTTTCTCTCTCTCTCTCTCTCTTTCTCTCTTCTTTTCTTTTCCCTCGCTCTCCCTTTCCTCACAGTGGTATAATATGTTACAATTGTGTCTGAGAATGCATCTGTTTACTGACATGATCAGGTCTTTCAACTACATCTGTCCGTGAAATAGGAATGTGGATAGGGACGGAGACGGGGGGAGGGGGGTGCGATAAGGGTTATAGGGCAGTGACCTACAGGTTAGGCCATCGTGGGTGGTTGGTTGAGGGAGGGGGGGGGGGGACAATTATTATGTAGTTGGTCTTCATGGCCAAAGATTTACGGTGAAAACCCCCAGCCATAGATCTATGCTTTATGCCGAATGAGGCAAAATATTTTCTTTGGGCATTGTCATTATCAGAGACATTCCAAGGACTCCGGACACAGACGGGCGCGTAAAATTGGAGATTAAACTGCACTTAGGAGCCTCAGACGGAAAAAATCGTGTTTATTGATTACGTACCGCAGTTTTCCGTAGCGGAAAATTGCGGAAAGCGGCGGTATGAGGTATTTTCTATGGCCGTGAAAGTATTTTCAACTGGTTCTATATCTTCGATTATGCTTCACGAACTTAAGGAATTATGTGTTTGTATGTGTGAGTGAGTGGGGGAGTGTGTGTGTGAGTATGTGAGATCGGACTCCACACAGATACACCTCAAAAACCCAGTGGGGTTTGGGTTCACTAAGACAAGGAAGTTTGATATTCCTTGTGGGACAGTAACCGTGTAATGCTTAACTGGGTTTTTTGAACGGCGTTCAGACTTATGATTGCGATGTCCATCCCGCGACTGAGCTCATATAGAGTAATTATCAAACATTCAAGTTGATGATCACAGGATCCATTAATGGTTGGGTGAGTAGATAGACAGACAGACCGACAGACAGACAGACAGACAGACAGACAGAGCGACAGACAGATATCTATCTAAGTATCTCCGCGATCCCACGATTGCTCTCATACTTTCTTGCAATCAATCCATAAACAACTCCCACTCCACCTAATGAGGAGGATCTCGACTGGTCTCGTATTGGCAAATGTTGGTGTAACAGATGAAGCCAGACCTGTAGCAGAGCAGATTAACTACAGGTGTGAGCTGGAGAGATATTGGTGGCTTCGGGGAAAGATTAACTCTGTGACTGTCTGCATGATACTCATCAGAACTTCGAACACAATGTGGTGGCTCTACATCATCGTCATCATCATTCATTATCAATCTACCAAACCCACAGTGGGGCACATAGCCCCTTTACAAATCATCTCCAAGCTCTAGTGACCTGTGCTTTGTTTTCTAGCTCATGGTAAGTCAATCGTGCCTACTCTGTCTTTAGCTCTACCCTGACCCCAGTCTTCATGTCTGTCACGCTATTAGACTTGGCTAAAGAGATTTTTGTCCAGTGAAAATATAAAATCCAGGAACAACTGGGTGTTCTGCCTAGATTTCACAGCTGACATCAGTCACCGGCTTCAGCCAGCAATGGCAGAATGAACGTAGAGAGACGGCCTGGATGAGGCAATGGTTTATTAATATCCAGCTGCGACATTTCTCTATCGTACATTAGAGGAGAATATCTGGGAAACTGCTGTAGCTTACAGAGCGATTATATTGTTTTCCCCGACTTACTTGTTCTGAATTTCCAGTGTTCACGTAATGTGTGGCCTGTTTCACATTGTGAGTGGTGACCTGTGATGGAGGTACCTGGCTTCTTTGTTTTATTCTAGGAACTCATTGTGCACTGAACAATCAATCAATGAATACGCTGTGAGTTATTTTTACACAGCTTATTTTTATAGGAACAAAGCAAAATCAAAAATGGAGTTAACTTCTATGTAGTTTCTTTAAAAAGATCCGATATTTGGCGCCATTTAAAAAAAAAAAAATACAGTCCGATTTCAGCTGTTACGTGGCTAAACTTCTGTCCAGACAAGACGCCTTGTTAGATCAGACAGCGCAGGGCTAGGGCCACACAGGAGTCAGGAAAGGTACACAGTCCGAGCATGATAACCGTCTTCGTCTGTTGGTCTGAAGTCTCCAGCAACACGTACATGTTTACAGCCCAGATTTGCTCACACTTGCTGACGGACTGCTCACATCCCCAGCTACCACACAACTAATAATGACCCCTTCCCCCCCCCCCCCCCGCCCCAACTCCACCACTGCCACCCGTGCCCACCCCTCTCCCGTGCATTTCATTTGCTTCTTTCCGACTCCAACATGGCAGGTGGGCGGGATCGAAATGGGCCAGGAACAGCGACGTATTCGGATAAGCTGACTTTTGCCAGTTACTTATTCTGGATAGTCTTTCAGAATCAACACCTCTCTTTTCTCTTTATCAGTCATTATCCACACATTTTTTTGTGATCACTAGTGTCATGAAATTTTGACTCCTATCTGGACCAGGGATCGGAGAACGTCAGTGTATTACCACATTTGACATTTTTCAGATACCATCTCTTGATAGTTTGACCTGGGTGCGTATAAGGATTAGGACTTTGTCTGACAATTACTGACACAAATTTTAAGATGTTGGCGATATATTCTGAATTCGTGAGTCCTGAGTCATTTGCGCGGACCAACGACTGATCGGTTCACAGTTCAACAAGCCAAGAAGGCCAACTGACAAGCTGGCTCATATCAATTGTGCATTGAGACAGCAGAGGAAATTTATTGTTTCTATCAGTCCAGCTTGTTCCGATATTTTATGCTGTCCTGGCCACTATATTCTGAGAATGAGACATTATCTCAAACTGATCATATTGTCTGTAGGCCAACTGTGGTAAACATTTCAGACAGTGGCATTATGATAGCTCGCCTTGATTGTAATAAAACCCAGGAATAGTGGTTTTCATTATCTATGTTAATTAGGCTCTATATATCTGTCTCTATCTAGTAATCCTTTGTCAGCAAAGTGTTCAAAAAGCGTCAATAGGAATGATCATGAAATGTCTTAAAAGCATTGGCTTTCGTGACGGTCGTCGGAAATATTTTCTCTGCGATACCCAGATGATCATTATCACCCATCCGTTCATTTACCAGCATTTTCAGGCCTGGATGCTAAGCGGCTTCCACTGCGGCTCCAGGCCTTAAACCTCTTAGCAAGCTCAAAGAAGGGGGTAGGGAAGGGGAGGGAGAGAGGGAGAAATAATAATTAAGGGTGTGTTAAGATAAAATTGATGAAGGAATGGAAACAGATGGTATCGTTCTGCTGTAGGTGATGCAGAGCTAATGATTACAAAGAAAAAACTGTTCATGATGACTAGCGGAGAGTTGCATTGGCGGCTGGGGTGGGCTGGGCTTGGCTGGGGACAGAGAGGTCAGTGCGACATATCAATGCTTATGACAGAGACTTTAGTAATGCAAATGGTCGTTATAAGCCGATCGGAACGTGGAAACCGCATAGGAAGGAGGGATGGGACGAAGGTGTGGAGGAGGAACGATGGGTAGGAGACTCGCTAAAGGTCATGACAACTCATCATTTCTCTTTCAAGTGGCAACATTCTTATGTTCGATACACTGCTATTCTGTTATTGAGTGACCCGGTTCTTGAAAACTAATGTTAGTCGTTAAATTCTCCACTCACAAATACCATCATGTTCATATAATGTAGGTAATGTCACGTCGGCATTTGTAAACAACAAACAACGAGCATCACCGTGTTTATGTATTGGGTTTTGCTGTAGTAATAACGAGTAAATGTATGTAATTATCTTTTAGTACGAGACACAAGTATTGCTGATTGTGGATGCTTATCGTGGCACATCTCGCTCTCTTTTTCGACGTGTTTTCACTAGAAATATTTTGCATTTGAAAAGGGAGTAAATATGTGTAATCATCTGATAGTACAAGACGTATAGGCTATAGTGGATGAGAGACAAAAGTTCAGTCATTGGTGTTGATGTTTTCTCCTCGCTGTTAGGAAGTTTCTGTTATCAATGTCGTTACACTAGAATGCGGTTCCTTGTAGTGAAATGAAACATTGTATATGAACACACTCAGATTCTGGCTCCGGTCTTTGCAGCCCAACCCATGAAAACAATAAAACCCAGTCCTGACTCTTATAAATCAACCTAGTTCCACCTCTGCATCCCCACCCCCATCCCATAAGTATTCATAAATATTGCCATGGAGCACGTTGGATGCAAGCAAAATATTAAACATCTTATTATCTATCAATACAAGTATTAAACAACAACAACAACAACATCAGGAAATCAGACAATATCAACACAATTACATGACTCTTAACCGGCAGATGCTGCGATAGACTATGCTCATCAAACATGGGTAGATTTTAGTTATGAAGACAACTGCAGGAACTGGACAGGACAGCTAATCTTGGCATTTGCCAATACGGCAGGAAATACAAGCTGACGTGCACAAGCTAGAATTGTTACTATTGTTGTTACTACTTGTGACAGGACTATAACAATCTTATTAATTGAACACCTATCATGTCAGTAGTTGGGCCAGTGGACTCTGTCATTTGTGTCTCACCCGATAAGCATATCAATGGAAACAAAAAAAAGTTTCTACTGCCATCTTGTCTCTTATCGATACCTATAGCTGAGCGCAGTCGCCCTTTGCCTTGTGTAATTTCCTCACACCGTTTTGGTATCAGCGAACATAAGGTCGATACCAATCATACTGAGCCATAGATGCACACAGAGTAATCAGTTGATTTCTTAGATTACCCCCCTCCCTCCCTTTTCCCCCATCCTCGCACTCAGTATCTCCCCCGCTATCGCACTCACATACTATTGGGCGTTCCGTCTAGTGAAATGAACATTTTGGAATAGATGCCGCCCCTCCCCCCCCCCCTCCTTCCTTCTCTAACATCTTCTCTCCGCTGTTCTCATATCTCCCCCCCCCCTCCCCCCATCACACACATCTTAAGTATTTCACAAGTATTTAGGTATTACAACAGGTGAAAACGAAACAAAACAACATATTAGTACTAGTATGCTCTAGTTTCCCTCTTATCCCTCTCCCCACCAATCCCTCTCCCCCACCCTTTCCTTATTTCCTCTAGCCCAATGCACCACCGTTTCCCATACTCCCTGTACCCAGTATTAGAGGGGCGTTTCCAGTGTAATAGCTGACAATTATACTCACCCTCGCCCAATTTACTTGTGTGTGGGTGGGTGGAAAGACCGACTCTGCTACGAAAGAATTTGATCCTGATGCTATTGTCACTACACCTTGCTGGAAGGAGAGAGAAGGGGGTGGGGGTCGGGGGCCGGGGGGTGCGACGAAGTCTGGGGGTAGTGAAATAAGAGGGGGGGGGGGGGTTAAAACAGATATTGAGGCTGACCTGTTCAAAATAGCTGACCGTGGACATTACTACGGTTACCAAGACATGTGTCATATTGAGTCATTTAGCCAGCAATAGTCCTATTGTGTCTCAAGGAAAATGCCTTTGGTCAGACCGAATGGCATTGATCAGTCAGGAAATGATATTTATCATTCCGAAAATGTTATTGCTCACTCTGAAAATAGCATTGGTCAATTGGAAAATGACATAAGTCATTCCAAAAATGACAATGGTCAGTCGATAAATGACATTTTTGAATCGGAAAATGACACTAGTAAGTCGATGGCTACAGAGCAGTCATGACCTACAGTCAGAGAGAAAATGTGAAGGTTTTTAGTCATTCCAAGACTCACTTTGCCAAGTGAAATCGTGATGTCGACTTTCAGTTCCGCCCCGACATTTGTACACTCGTCCTCAATGAAGCACGTTTTAAGTGCGATTGATTTCTACAAGAAACTTCTCCAGCGTGGTCGTGTGGAAATCAATGGAGGAGCGGAGTCTGGTAACAAGGATGAGCCCATGTCTTCTCAGCACTCACGTCTTCGATTCCAAGGTGAGAAAGCTTTCATTGATGAGACACAAAGAAAGATCCACTGCATTTCTTCAACTCAAGATTTCACAATCACCGATCCATTTTAACCCTAAGAGCATCCTTAGAAACGACAGGAATGTTATAGTTTCTATGATGACATCGATATTCATAATTTGTAACGAGTGGGTTTATATTTGACGTTGACGTAATATGAAAACTACATGTCTGCATTCTGCTTTGTGTGAAAGATAATTCCGAGGCAAAGTGTGAGTGAAAGGTGAATCTTTGATCAATGGAGGCCATTTTGACACTTTAACCTTTGTATTTTTATAAAACTGGAGTGTTTGCTACCTCTCTTACAGTTAAATGTGAAACTGTTCTGTGTATGAGGGGTCTTTTGTAACAGCAATATTGTATCAACTAAATGTATATGAGGCTTCCAGAATATTATTCAGAACAATGAGCGATAACAGTGCTTGAAGAAAGTATCTGTATTAAGCATAGTAAAAAGTAGGAAGATAATGAATTAACAGCCTTCTCATACTGGAATATTCTTTTTTTTCCGATTCTGATAGGTCGAATACACAAGATAGAATGGAATCGGATATAAAACGGGCATTACACGTAGGAAAATATCCATCTTTCTGAACTACTCATTAACTACCACTTATCCTATCCACCCCGGATGCTTAGGCGGATCTCCGGGTGACTGCAGATGTTTTTAATGGTGGCCTCGCCAGAAGGCTGGTGTTTTTGCCGACGTTGTCAAGCGGGTGTCGGGAGGTTAGAGAAACATTGGACAATTAGTGAGGGTCATCTTCTGTCTTGAGTGGATCGAGGGGTGGGGGAGGGGTTCACTGTCCTATCCTGGGCTATATCAGCTGGTATATTGGCTGGAACAGGGAAAAGATCCTCTCTCCACTTAATCTCACCCTTCCTCCGCCTAATCCTAATCTCCCTCCACTCCACCCCACCCTTCCTCCATCCTGCTCCACCTTCTTTCCCTGCTCTCTGACACAGGCTTGGCTTACCTAATCTATGTCAGATGTAGAACAAAAGGGAAGGGATAGTCAGTGGGAGAGGGGACGGGGAGGTAGAAGAAGAATTGAAGTTATACAGTCATTGTATCCCTGGCCAGCCAAACATCGCGTACTTTACAAATACTTGAAAGAGAGGGAGGGGAAGTGTGGGTAAGGAAATGTGGGATGTGGGGAAGTGGGGGAGAAGGGGGGGGGGGTGGAAGGCTGGTAAAGGAAGTGGGGGGGGGGGGGGGGGGGGGGAGAGGGGGGGGGGGGGGGGTGGAAGGCTGGTAAAGGCCTTGCGCAAAAATACAGCCAGAAATGTGCCATCAAAAAGACAATTTTGGACGTGAGACCAAACAAGATCTGTAATTAGCGACAAGTAAACAATACAGATCAACGCTCAGCCAGGATTTAGCTCAGTGCACTAGTGACATCTATTGGCTGCCGTACCTGTGAGATCTAATAAAAAAAAGTTGTTCCTGAGCTACAGGGGGGTTTCG
>JBCEWB010308104.1:0-22137 GCA_039654565.1 Peronia peronii | reverse complement strand
TATATATATCACCAGTTTCAAGCTTATGCTGAAAGCAATTGAGAGCCTGTTGGACTAGATGTCAAGAGAGCAGGTGGGAGATGCCCAAGGCTATGGGACAGGAAGAGGGAGATTAGTTTGTCAATTGTTGTTTCCTGACTCATTATGATCCTTCTCCCTGGCATTATCCCCTGTCATTATGAAGCTGGACCCATAGGCTCAAAGATCAAGTGAGGGCCTCAGACCCAGATTTGGTGCTCCAAGAGCAGGAAATGAAAAGAGCTTTGATTGAGATCTGTTCGGGATTTCTCTCTCGGACTCCATCCATTGTGCCAGGATGTGGGACATAGCACTGACAGATCAATACATTCATTCAAAAGAAAAATCTCAGCAGAGCTTGACTCCACGTAAACAAGAGTTGGCACAAATCAATATTGCAGCATTCTAATCACTTAGACCAGGCACCGACACTCCTTGCTTTCGATTTTCCAGTATCTCATTCTTCTCCCTGCACTATTTTTCTTATCAATAATGTTCATTCTGTATTTTGTTTGGGTTTTCCTTACACACACATGCATACATACAGATATTGTTAGCATTCCTACACTAAAACCTCTTCATTTTCTGGCTTCATGATATATTTTTTTTAATGTGTCCATCTTTTCTACTGCTACTGCCTTCCAGCACTTTTCAGGCAAGTTTGTCTGAGAAATCGAGGCAATGGGATAGTAATAAAAGGACAAGTTCTGTGACACAGATGAACTAGGCCAATATCAAAGAGCAGTCTCAAGATCTAGGACAGCTGGAGGACAACGAAGGCCAGAATTCTTAGCATTTATGAACTTGAGCCAAAACTGAGAGTCTGAGCTGCCTAATTTAAGTGTGATCCTGAGAGTTGGGCTCATCAACTAGATTATTCTCTCTCTATGCTATTTTATGCAGAGAAACAGTCTTCTCCTGGCCTTGTCTATGACGTGGACTGAGAACAGTGCCAGAAACAAGGGCAGCTGGAGAAAAACAAAGGACAGTTTCCTTGACACTTATGAACTTAATGAAAAACTGAGAGTCTGAGCTGCCCACTTTAAATGTAATCTCGGCTGTTGGGCTGATCAATCAGAAATCTTATTTTCTCTCCCTGTCATTTTCTGCAGGAAAATTTCTTTCTTTTGGCTTTGTTTATGAGTAGGATAAATTCTGTCTATTCTATAGAAAATGTTTTGAACTTAAGGCCTGGCCTGTGTCGGTATGTCAAAGATACGAATTAATGAACTGAAATGTTCTATGATTGAAAACTAAATTTTCATATTCAATGTAAATGTTCTTATTCAATATGATTGTCTCCCACTGTCTAATTCTTTGTGGCTGAGAGTTTTTAGTGTTTATGAACAATCTTCCAGGTTCAATGCCTGGCATGCCTTGCCATGACAAAAAAGCATATTCTTGAGGTGTCATATAATCAAAATCTTTCACTTTCTTTGTTAGTCATTAGGTGAAAGACATGTATGGGTATGATAAAGAGCTTTTAGTGTTTCTACACACATGTTGGACTCAAAGGTGTAGGTATATGTCAGGTGTCATATTGCAAGACAAAATTCTTCTTCATTTCATCTCATTTGGACTGCTTCATTCATCATGCAATTCTCCATATTGATTTGACTGAGAGTTCCTGGTGCTTTAGGACTGATACTTTTCTGGAACAGGCCATTGCTAAATCAATGCTGGTATGGGTGAAGTGTAACAGCTGCCTGAAAGAACAACTACAGACCTAATGGTCTCTGTGACAAGGAAGAAAACTAATCTGATTTTATACCCACCTCAAGGTGCTCAGCGTCTCATCAAAATTGATGTCAGCAGGACTCAGAGCTGCTACCATGGCAGTTTTTGAGTTGCCTCCTGTACAAGAAACATGAAAGTGATGATATGACATTAATATTTGGTCTATAATGCCCAAGTGCCATGGGTTCATAATGTTGTAATGGCTAATCATGAATGAGAACTTGCACCATGATATTTTGAGATGGGTGAGTTATACAGAGAGCTTATCATGAGTGTTCTCATGAGTGCTCTGTTGTATATAAGGAGAAGACAAAGTATAAAGCAAATTATGATGGAAGTGTAATCTGCTTTAAGGGGAATGAATGAAAGTATACTTTCTGGATATGCCCTATTATGTGTGACATTTAATTGAAAATGTTGCATGTGCACTTTAGTGTCCACTGACAGAGATAAATGAAATACTCCATAATTTTGTCAACTAGTGAGAGAATAGTGAGAAATGTGTTTGTTTGATAATGTAATATGTAGTAAGAGTTATGATGAACAATGAGAAAATAACAATGAAAAATGGCTGGTAACATAATATAGAGCAAGAGAGGAAAATGCTATAATAATAAGGGAAAAGTGAGTTACTATTGTATAGTGATGCAATGTAGTCCAAAAGAACGAAATGAAAATAAAGTATAATGGACTACTGTATGGGTGATATTATGATATTGATGAATAAGAAATGGGAATCAGTGTCTTGCCTAGATTTTCTCTCAGCAGCCAGGTGAGAACAGAATCTCTGTAAGGGATGAAATCAGCCTTTTTCTTCCTCTTGTTAGCCTGAAGAAGAGATACAGATAAGGCAATGTGCTGTCAGTGTATGACAGACTTATGGTGTTCACAATGAACTCAAGCTCCAGGAAATCTTGTCCTCTGTTCTGTGACACATTTTACTCCAAACATTCTCAATCATTCATCTCTTCACTACCTTCTCCACTTCATCTATTACATCCAATAGGATTCTGTCCTTCTTTTACTTTCCAGAATGATTAATCATCAGACTTATGAAATAGTGATACTTATGTGACATAAGATGTTCTAAAATTAATATTTTATTCTTATGGTTCTAAAGTGTTACTATATCGTGTCCACTCTCACTCACTGTCTGTTCATTCATTTCATCCATCACACCATCTAGCAGGCTATTTTGCAAAACCACTAAATGACATTTCTCATATGCAAGCCAATGTCTAATGATATAATTCTTGTTGTATATCAATATTCTCCAACAAAGAAATCACTGCCAACATGTTTCTTAACTCATTTCATTTGGTAACGTCACACATTATCTAAATTAACAACTAATCACTGCTTCCTCTAACACAGCTAATCTAGTTTGATAATTATGCCGGAATAGTTCAAAGAAATTTCCCTTCAATACAGTTGCACTTGTAAAATTTCGACTTTCGCAGAAGTTCAGTGTCAGTTCAGTGGTCACTATAGCTTTCAGCGCACAGCTTTCGGCAAACATACGCCATCTTTTTTTTTCCAACAATCTTGTAGCATTTTGTTTGTTTCTGTGTTTGTTTGTTTTTTTTTTTCTTTGTCTGTTTTTTTGTTCTTGACTGAAATTCACTATTCATTACACAACAGGAATTCCTAAAGAAGATGTATACTTTAGGCTGAAAATGACTTGTCACTATCAACAATACATACTTTGAATCTTTAAAGTTTAAATGAGTTGACAATATTTCCTTTCAGAAACAAAATCTCACTGATCCCCCTTGGGAACAATCGCAACACACATAAAATCATTCCCATTTTCACTTCTTTCACACAGCATATAAAACTACAGTAAGAATTGTGAAACAGATGCTTTGTAACAGACAGCTGGTGTACAAAATGGAAGAATGATGGACATTAATATTACCAAACAACACAACTTATCAAACATTTCATTTTTGGTCTCTGGCCAGGAAAATAATCAGATCCAGAAGTGATGATTCTCAATAAGTTACATTGTTCACAAATAACAAAATTATTCAACAGAGGGAGAGGAAGACTTCAACAAACAGCATCTCACAGAAAATTAGAAATATAATCTCCATTAACTAAGACAAAAGCATGTCCAAAAACAAAACATAAGAACACACGCATAGAAAATGACAAAGGCAGAAAGACACATTTAAAGCATACATGTAAGCACATTTAAAAAAAAAAGGAGGGTGGGGCAGATAAATCAGGCACAAGGGTCAGAACATACACAGAATGGGGAGATAAATATGTGTGATTATTTACCCCCCTGTGTGGATGTTTTACCACCTTACATCTAACAAAAATATGTCCAATTTTCCTATCTAACTGTAATTCTCAGCAAGATGTTTATCTTAGACATTAATCAATCACCAAATGTTCTTTCATTTTAACTGCATTTGAATCTGTAGACAGGAACTGCATTCCAGCACTCTTAATTGCACTTTTTTTTTTGCTTTTTATGATAATTTATGTCTCTCTAATCCATCTTCATTCATAGGCAAGCTCATTATATGTGTTTCTTCTGCCTTTCAAGGCCTTCTCCTTATTTTTTTATGCCATATGGTATTTTACAATATACATGTATATAATCTTGCTTGGGCAATGTCACACACTTCTTCATTTACCCTTGCTCTACAATAAGCATGAGGGCATACATTCAATGTTTGTCAATTCTTTTAATTGTTGTCCCAACACTGATATCGCAAAGTGTTTTCCGGATAGATGAAAGTCAGTTTGAATGGAAAACTACAGTACAGAAGTCTTTATGATCTCAAGGATTCTGTTTTAGCCTCTGAGCTTCAAAAGCAATACTCTATTTCACTAATGTTATGTTATTGAATGCCCTTCTTTTGATGTCACAAGATCAAAACCATTTGCCCGAGATCCAACAATGAAGAGTTCTGTCACAAAAGATCACATAACGAAGAGACAAGTTCTTCAGACTATTTTACTTGTACATTAGGGCATTGTGCCCTGAAACACATTACACTGCCCAGGCTATGCTCGTGTTTACCCTCACACATAACTGCCAATCTTTTTTCTCTGAAAACAGACATTCTGACTGAATTCCCTGGTTATCATGTAACTACTATTCCTCTTAAATGCCATCTTGTAATCTGTGAAGTGCAATTTATCTTATACTGAGGAGCAATCAACTTCCACTTAATACATAAAAATACTTCATTTGATAAGTCATTCTTGAGGTATGTATTCTCCCTACTGCACACTGAAACCCTACCAGCCTAAAGACACAACTAAATTCAGTCACTTCTATAGTACAGTTGGACATGCCTCCAGCAGAAAACAAGGTGAACATAACAAAGTTGGACTCACTGCAAATCTGACTTGCCAGAACTAGAATTCCAACATTAAGTCACTATAAGGTTTGCCCCTTTTCATACATAGGAAAATCCAAACTCGAAAAATGGATGACTGCTTCACAGTCTCCACTCTACCATTTACAATTAGGTTTGGCAAAAATACTGGGTGGAAAAAACTACTAAAACTTCAATGTCTAGATCAAAACTGTAAAACTAATGAAAATCCACATTGTTTAAAAATGCATTTCTAGCTTTTTTTTTTAATCTCTTCCCATGAATCCTGCTGTACAGAAAAGTATTTGATTTTCTTTAAAAATGCAACAGAGAATGAGGGTTCTTTTTGCAAGAATGGGTGATACTGTTTTAATTGTGCGTCTTTTCTTTTTTCTTCTTAACTCTTTTGGTTATCATTCACTAATACCAAGAAGAGGGGAATGTGTGGTCCTGACAAATTTAAATGAGTGACGTCTCATATCTGATGGAGAAATGTTCTAACCCAAATGAGAGACTTTAAGCTTTATGATGTCTCCCGTTTCAGCCAGCCTGTACATTCCAGTCAACAGATGGAAATTGCCACATTTACATGTCAGAGGAATAACTATTCATGCAGATAGAGCGCTAGTATTGCTTGCTGTTGTAACTTTCATGCCCTGTGCCTGAAGTAACAGAATCACACATCTATCTTGATTAAAGGGTGAATAATATATACTTATTTGATGGTAAAATACAGATATTCAGCACATCAGAGAAACAGAAAGGGGGAATGGGAACAACGCAGCAACACTTAACAAATACTCAATGTAAATATAGAAAAAAAAGATCTAGTGACGGGAGGTCGAGAATGCAATTCTATTTGCGTTTGGAAACGCAAAAGATATCTGGCTTAAAGTATGACATTTCAGCACTCACTCCTGTAAAATATTCTGAACTATAAACATTGTGTTGAAATGCAACTGACAAATGCCTCTGGAAATCCTGCAATAGGTCAATCAAAAAGTCTAAATTTGCTGATGGACAGTTCTTTCCCTAACTTTCTCATCAGGATTTTTTGAATTTACACACACAAATTATGAGTATTATACACAGTTTATTTTACTGTGTTCAAATTGTCTGGTTTTGCAATTAAATTGTCTCAAAATAAATCATTATTGATATACATTTATAAGTATGTTGACTGGCTCTTCACTGTCTGGGATACTTATTAAAACAGGAAAACATCATAACAAGCACAATACCAGCCTGAGAACAAACAGTGATTGGATATGTCAATATCTATGTTGCACTGGATCTGAGGTAGTTGTTGGGCTGTAGTCAGTCAACAAAACCATTAGGATAGCCAGAAATAAGACAAGTAACACAGAACTATGAGCTAATATGATTGTAAGAACAACAGTGAGTGGCCAGCCCAGTAGCCTGCTTACTTTGGGATCCATGGCGCTCTGTGAGGGGCAGGTGTCAAGACACAGGGAGAGAGAAGATAGATGATCAGGAACATAGACACAGGGAGATTCATGTTTGTGAAGCATCTCACACACTTTGCTTGCCCACAAATATCTTTTTTTGTGTGTGTGTGTGTGCCAATCTATTCACCACTTCTTTAAAGATATGTAAAACTCTGGCAGCATCAACACATCTTTCATCTGATGATTTGCTTTTGTTTTACTATTTTAAGAATTGATGGAATAAATCATCACAGTCACATAGTCTAGAATTATTTTGTCATGGAAAGCTTTTTGTATTTATTCTTTTTTTTTTTCTTTTTTAAAAATTTTTACTACTGATGTTGTTATTACTGCTCCTGTTGTCACAAAAATTGTTCCTACTATTGCTATTTTAGAAGCTAATGGTGGAATAAATACTGTCACTGATGATGACGCGCAAGGAAAAACTAATGGACTAATGGTACTCATTTCCAAAATTATTATTTAAGAAGAAAAGGAAAAACAATCTTAGCTTTTGTCTGGCAATCTGTTTGGTGGTGAGTACATACAAGTAAATTAATAAGCCAGATGGAAAGAGAGAGAACTACTACCAGGCTGGCAGCTTTTGTTGAGGTCTGTCTGGTGTCCAGACAACACCACGGAAGCAAATAAAACATTTGAGAACGGACAAAGAAAATTATTAAATACAAGGAAAAAGAAAGTTAAAACCTCAATCATTAATTAGTAATCAACACCTGAGCCTGCATGCATGAGGATGGGCTTATTAACTATTGCTGATAACTTCTGTGTTCTGAACTATAACTACTGTTAAAAACATTTCTTTTGAAATTACAACCATTTCATTTATGACACTACAAATTATAAAGCCCTATTTCTGATAAGAATACCTTTGCCTGATATGAAATAAAAACTCTTAATCAGACATTACAATCATGTTATGATCCTGAGTTCCACATGAAACAAAAATAAATCTATGCAACATTCCATCAGAAAAAGTCAAGTGACTATCTCAATTTTTATCTTGCTCTTTGACATATCTGCAGTAAAAGTCATTATTCTTATTTCTATTAAGCAAAAGATGTTCTTCTCAAATATAAAACATAACTGAAGTAAAATGAATATGAATCCTGAATTATCCATGAACAATAAAATATGGGCCTCAATGTTGTTATTTGCATTAATACAAACTTTGTCCTGTCACTGTCAATTGAAAGATACTTTCCTTCGCCCATAAAGTAACATGTCAAGAACAAAAAAATGGCTCAATTTATATTGTTCATTTCACAGACATTTGATTACTGAAATGGAATTTACTCCAACAGCCATCTGCACAACTGATGTTTGGAAAACCAAACTCAATCATAAATTCTTAGATAAAAATTAATCAAGGTTGGATCAAAGAGCAAGAATATCAAAACTCTTCCTAATTGTGTGGGTTGTATGAATATACAATACTTTGATGAAACATTTTTGTTTTTGTCTTAAATAAACTTTCATCAAAGTTGAAGGAAATTTTATTTTTAAATTTAATTATGAAAGACGTGCCCTTTCATGCATGCAGCAGTCTTGGAAAACAGGCATATTATTTTACAACAGATCTGACAAGTTGATTATAGGAAAAAAGAACTATGAAAAAAAAACTATTAAGATCATAAAAGAAGTTTAATTTCAAGCCAACCATTGAGGTGACTTCAGCTGGTTGGCAAAATATTCAGCACATCTTTGCCTCTAGTTACTGTCTGAATCTGTAATTTGGAATGGAACTCTATAGAAACTGGCACAGTATTGGCTCAATGGCATCCCCTTTTTCTTGGTTCCTGGGATAACTTTCTGAACAGGCAAAAGTTCAGGCATGGGCTTGCCATATGCAATGATGCTGATCCTTCCAACTAGTAAGCAGTCACTGGTATAATCAATAAAACTATGTACAAGATAATTTTCCCAAACAATAGTCTGGCTCTTGATGATTTAAGCACAGTAATGAGATCTGTAAGAAGTCCAATATGCATACAACTATGTATACGTGAGCAGGAAAGATTATGTTCTAGTACTCCCACCTATTATTGTGGGTGTTTTAATTAATTTGTTGCCTTTCAATTTTTGCTTCAAAATCAGCTGAAATCAGATAAGTGTTTGGAACACAAGGCTAAGGAGGTATGACTAAAACTATTAATAATAATCACACACTAGTTCACTCCATTGTGATATAGTTTGATGCATATAGTAGTCTATGCAACATGACAATGAAAATACTAGAAGTAGAGAGTTATGCTCTTGAGTACAGACAGTAAACAAAAGCAATAATTCATAGTAACTGCAGACTATGTTTTCAGATGTATATCCCAAATTTTCATCATGTATTGCCATGTAAACTGATGTTAACTCCACTTAAAGTATCCAAACAGCTATGAGAAAAGTGATATTTTTCTTCATATTTCTCCATTTTGCCTCCTTCCACTCTCATCCTGGAGACTGACTCGAAATAAGTCATGAGAATGAAACATACTGCATAAGCATGACAACTTATTGCAAAGTCACATAGTAGTCAGCCACTTTCATCAGTATTATAGAAGGTTATGTAACTTTTTTTTTTTTTAAATTGTTCTTTTCAAACATAAGCAAGATGAGTGAGATTAGTATAGCTGTGGATACAATGGCTGTTACAAGACCACCTACCACTTCAGCCAGGGCAGAGATGACTTTGCCCAGTGTGGTCAAGGATTTGTTGATGTTGGCTCCCTCCTTCAGCCGAGTTCCTTTGGCCCCAGTAGAGTCAGCTCTCTCACTGCCTGCCAAGTCCACCAGGCTGACCTTGCTGACCTGTGGGGGGGTCCAGATATCATGGTATTGATTACTATGGCTACCCCTTTCTTACCCTCTTGTCTTCTAAGTTACAAGACACCTTAGCATATGCTAAGGTCATATCTTTCTCTTCTCAAACATGAAAAAAAAAAAATTATATGTTATACATAAAATGGTGATAATGGTTACCAAAGCAATTACTCCATTGATGAATCCATTGAAGACATTAAACTGTCTTTAAGAAGCCAAACTCTTCTTCTCTCATGTGCATCAAGAGGACTAGATGCATAATACAGACCCTAGACAGGCCAACAGACACCCTGCCACCACAGCCGTGACAGAAAGGCTACAAAGAAAATGGAGGACCAATAAATTGCAAAAAAAAAAAATAGGCTTAGAAATATCTATATACCACCAAACAGACACAGACAGATCACAGACTGACCTTTTCTCCGACCATTTTGGTGGTGGGATCCAGATGACGCTGGCTGAAGATGATCGTGAAGACAGCGTGAGATCGACTACTGGTCTCATTCATGTTGGTGGCGGCCACAGTTCTGGCCTTGTTGCCTTCGTCAATCAGGTTGTTGATGTCCTCGTAGGACTGCACGGCCATTTTGGAGAGGTCCTCCACATAGGGTCCTAGCAGTGGGTGCTCGCGCACTCGTAGACATCCTTTGTTACTAGGGTTCAGCAAATCTCGCACACGCTCACAATAAATTTCGAAGTAGCTCACCTGAAGGTGGAAAGATAAAAGAAGGATCTGAATGACAAGGTGTTATTTGCAAAATTTTACATGAGGATAAAGATTTGTAAATCACATACTGTAAGTCATTTAATCTGATGGTAAGATAACATAGTGTAAATTACAAAGAAGCTGGCAGCAGGAAGCTGCAAATAGAAAGTTCATATAGCAGCCAGCTATTCCAAATCTCCTCACAGGATAACATCTTGTCAACCACAAAACAGACAATCATGGGGTCAATAAATTGAGGGCCCGTCAGTCCATCATTCCGTCAAAATACATTGTGTGCATCACCTTGGAATCAAAGGCCCACTGGTTACCGTTACAGTGCCCACTGGTTACTATTACAGTATATCAATATTTACACCTTTCAACCTCATGGGGGTGGTGGCTATGGCAGCAGGACATCGGATGATATCCCTAGTGTTAAAAAAAAAAAGAAAAGTATGTTCTAGACTCAACTTCCAGTGAAATCATTGCTATAACTCCAGACTGGGATATATCCATCATGCTCCCCTCTCCCACCGTCCCGTTTTTCTCCCTGCATTAGGCTATTTGTTTCTTTGCTGAAACTAGTGAAAGGGAACCGATCGATACATCAGATAAAACCCATTATAGTCATATTATTTCTTCCACTTCTGTTCCAGCCCTCTAAACATTCACATACATACACACACAAACATACACATACAGATTATGACCTTTGAATTTACTGCCGGTTCGCTTTGTTTCTGAATTTTCTGTCCTATCAAAATAACACTGTTGTTCTCATTCCACGGCTGATAATCACCACCATTATTGTAACATTTTGTCTCTTTTTTTCTTCATTCCTGCTGCACTAGCGAAGAACTTTCTGTCTCCGCATATTTCTTGTGAAATCCAAATGATGACTTATTCCCATTCCCCGTCTGGTGCTCATCACCCGTAAATGTCACACTTGGAACCCCCCCCCCCCCTCTCTCTCTCTCTCTAAATCCATCAAAACAATCTTTCCCTTCAGTGCTCAACTTGCACGGATTCTCGGCACTATGACCCGGGGCCTCATCAATAAAGATCAGCCTGACAAATTCGAGATGGAACAGAGGCCGACGTGGCCCTGCAGAAAGGTCAGAGACTAACCGGCCTGATCATGCTATCACACCATCCATCATGGCTGCCCACTGAATGCTAACTGGCATGGGGTCGGGTGGGTCGGGGCAAGCTGGCAACATCCGGTGCAAGAGAAAAAAAAATAAAAATTGCAAAACTGACAATTCACAGTGACAACTCATCTGGTCAATGGGTGATTTGCTAACAAACTACATTGCCTCCATCTGCCTGCTTAAGAAATTAACTGAGCAAGAAGTATGCCTGACAACAATATCCTGCGTGCCATAAGCGCACAACGTGGTGCCAAGGTCTCCTCAGTATTGGAAACTAATGATCAGTTTGCTATTTAGAGGTTCATTTCATTACTTGGGTATGCTTCGAAATCAATATACAGAGATCATGACTGTAAACTAGTCTGAGCTCCTTAAGTCATTCTTTCTTTTTTTTTTTCATTTTTGCAGCTGATACATACATCTCTTTGAGCACCTAGCAAGCAGCCGCCTTCTATCTTTCCAGAACGCTCAGAGCGTGCTAGAGTTCTCCCTTGGGTCTGTCTGAGTTATAATAGATTGTAAAGCGCTTACAGCCTGTATTCTGAGGGAATAAACCTAATATAGTGCCATCTACATGTATTTATCTATTATCTTTTGTAGTAAACGTGCCAGCATGTAGTTAAATAATTAACTCAATCAATCATAAAGTTACAGCTATCTCTCAGATTCAATAAAATGCAGACCATGTCATATTTTCTGGTGAATTTGTAGTTGTGATAATATTGACTATCTCTAAAAAAGGCATGCTCCTTCATCATACCCCGAGGATCAGTGACAGATCCGGCTGATATCTCTCAGGATCTCCGTCTCAAGCTTCCTGGCCATCACTAATGAGCAACCCTATACGCCAAGGACGTCAGCAGGATTCACAACTATCAACTATCAGGCTATTCAATCACATGGCAAGCTAGAGGACAAATTAATGAACCCAGTACTCCTTTCATAACTGTGACTCCACAGCACGACTTTTGGTCCAAAGCACGGAATTTTGGGAATAGGGGCGATAGGAGGTGGGAGGTGAGCTGGGAAAGGGACTGGGGGGGGGGGGGATGAGGAATGAAACCGAGAATTCTGGCCAGACTATCATTAAGGGTTTTTTTTTTTCCGGAAATTGTGGAGGGGCTGTTAGGTCGAACAACCTTACCGGAGTAAATTTAAGTTCTATGGAACTCGTAGTAACAACCGGTATAATGTTTCCAGCGACCGCCGATATATTCCATATATGACAATCTGGCATCTAATTGTCTCTAAAGTTCCGCTCGTATTCTAGAGCGTGCCCGTTCTTTTTCGGCTTGTTTCTTCCACAAACAAAATACTTTTGCTACAGTTTCAGCGAGTACAGTCCGTGAATGTTGCAGACCCTGCTAACAGGTTTTCTTCATAACATAATGTCTCGTGTCCATCTCCACTTGTCCCCCCACCCCCAAATCCCTTCCTTCCTTCTCTTTCTCTCTCTCTCTCTCTCTGTTTCTGACACAAATTAAGTGTTATTTTTCGTCTGTGATGTCTGATGTCCAACTTTCTATCTCTTTCTCATCAACAGTAGTGCCACCCACGATATCCTTAAAAAATTCTCAGTCGTACTTTGAATATTTCCTATTCCTTCCATTCACCTCTCCCCCCCCCCCCCCCCCCCAACCCCGTTCCCCCGCCAGTGAATTGACTGATTTGAAACAATGAGGAGAAATTACCATAAAGACTGGCTGGAAATACTCAAAAGCACCCGAGGCAATGGTTTGGGGGGGGGGGGGGGGGACAAGAACAGAACTTCGATATGAACTTTTGAGTTTAACAGAAAATAAGAACAGCGCTTACACTAAGTAGTAATGACAGCCCACCAATTCACGGACCGGTAACTACCGAAGATAACAATTTACAAGGATCAAGACTGAAAACAGTGGTGAGTGTTACACGGACTAAGTATTATAAATGATCACAAGACGACATAATGACTATGATTTCACAGACTAGCATCAACAGCCCCGGGAAATTGTCCCCAGCTTTCTCCTTAAGGCTAAGATTGATCTCTTATTTCTTCCTTAGGACAAACCAGAGGTCACCATCTGATAGGAATATCATATTCTTGACGGAAAAAGAAATTTAGATAGGGAGAAGATGAGGGATGAAGAGGAGGGAGAAGAGAATGCGGGGGCGGGGGCGAACAAGATTGGCTCTTAAGTCAAGGACATTCTATAATATCGATCTATCTGGAGCCAGCAGCCGCTTTGTATCATGTGTCAACTGCAAGTGCCAAACTGGCCAACAAATAAATTAGCTGCTACAAGATGGGCTTGGCGATTTGATGATCTGAACGTGATCAACAGCGTAATAAGCACATGGCGGTGAAGAGTAAACTGATGGCTGTGAGAGAGATTCCTGCATGTGTTGAATGTGGATTACTACACCTGTTTGTAGTCGGGACTTTTTTGTTGTTATTCATGCTGCATCATAAGAATGATATTGTTTATTATTATTTGTGAGCTTGAATTTAAAAAAGAAATTGGGAGGGGGGGGGGAGGGGAAGGAGGAGGAAAAATTCCACTCTTCACTTCACTTTTTCCACCTTGTATCCAACAATTGGAGTTATGTTTCACCTGATCGTTCCCGTGTTCCCAATATTCATATTCAATCATAACTGAGCCAATACTATGGTCAAAGTCCGCAATATAGTGGTCGTGGGTGATCTATACCGTTGATACTAGTGGGAGCGCGGAGGTTGATGTGAAACTGACAATGGTGGGCCAATGGCCAACGTTGTCAGGGGCAGCCTCGTATGGAATCCACCAGGAACATGGTCCAAAAGCAGGCCAAGGAATACATGGAGACGTGAGGTCGAGACTGGGATAAAAGAGGCACGGCTGACTTGGACCGGCATCAAAAAGACAGCACTTGGGATCATTTACAAAATAAAATGCTTCATTGGTGTAGTTCAAAAGATGTCAGTAAGAACTGTTGGCGTACATGTTTAGTATAACGATGTTTATGATCTCTATTCGTGTTTCAAAGATGACACTTAAAGTCTAAAGAGAAAATGTATGGACAGGAATTCACTCACAAAAGTATGACGGCAACGTCTTTGACCAGGTCAGCCTTTTGTCACTTCGTGAATAATGACGATGATGATAATGATAATGATGAAAACCCTCTCCTACACTATAAGTAAACCATTCAATTAATTTTTTTTTTTACATAAGACGATATCCTATTTACATGTTTTCTTTATTGCCCTGATGAAGAACAACTAGGTTCGAAAATTTGGCTAGCGATACCAACTTCTTCAATAACTATCATATCGAGTTCTTCATATTGTTATCTGCTTCTTTTGATGTATTTGATTAGCCGCCGGTAAGTGGTCATCTTAATATTTGAACTCATTTTTTTTTAAAAATAAAATGATCAGGATGATGATAATAAGTGATAAATGAAGACAATGCTACAAGCCATAAATTATACCATTGCCATGCTCTTTCATAAGATGAAATGCATTTCTCGCACTGTAAAAGAACCGTAACTAATGTCGGTGATAAAGAAGATGTCTGAACAGTGGTCGTGCTCTAGGCGAGATGGTGGAATTGGTCTCGTATTCCTCCGACAAGAGCGATGCGCCGTTGTACGAGGTAAAAAAAGAAAACACTGACGGCGACGAATTGCTAACGGCGTCCTCACAAAGGAAGAATCGATGCTTGTCGAGAGTGGGAGACAGCGAGTCAGGGAGATACTGGGCCACCAAGAGACGGCGATTTCGCAACACCGCTTTTCAGTCCAAAGTACAACGCTGGCTTCAATCGACCTTGCCTGTTGTGGTATGGCATCCACTTATTTGCAACTAAACTTTTCTCTCTCTATTCCCGTCTGAGACAGCCTCTCCAACGATTGTTTTGCACCCTCTTTTCGCCGTCTTTTCTCCCATTATCAGAAAGTTCAGAGAGGTCAACAGTTGACCTTTTAAGTAACCCCATTTCTATCACCATTAAAACTACATTTAAAATCGATGAATTGATTATTCCACTCGACCTCTCGCGTTCGCTTAAGCATCGGCATCTCCTCCTCCCAAAAGTTCCACCCTCTCTCAGCCCCATTTCTCGGTGAGTAATGCATGTCTTCTTCTCAAGTAAGTGTAATTTAATTTTCTTACTCCTTCTCGATCATAAATTTTTTATACTCTCTCCCTTGTTTTCCCTCTAATGTCCAAAATCCATTTAAAAATACAAGTCTGAGTCCGATTAGGTAAGAGCCCGTATTATGAAGCTAACAGCGAATATGTGATGCAATAGCCAATAATGACACAAAAAGGACAGAGTGTCATCATCGGCAACTACTCAAACTGAAAGGTAGCCAACTTCAGGTCTCATTGTGTCGCCTCTGTGTCCAGAGGCCGACGTTTTTTTGTTGTCTGTTTGTTTGTTTTGTTTTGCTGTTTTTTTCCTCTTTATCCCCCCCCCCCCCTTTTCTCCTCCTCCTCCTCTCCATCTCCAATTCACAAAAACCACAGCTAGTGGTAGAAAGTCTGCCATATTTAACTGGCAGATGAGATTCCATTAAAGAGCCAAAGAGCTAAAGAGTGGCTGAAGTTTTTCATCATCAAGGCTAACACTCAGCAGACCCGATCGATGACACAATAAACGCTAGCCATGTACAGATCTAGTAATCATGTTCTGAAGTTGTGAATTGTTCACTATTTTGTCCTCATGCTCTTTTCTTCTCCGTTCTCAACCTTGAAGCGATCTGCGAATAGCATTCTTCTTTCCCGTCCTCTCTCTAGACCCAATAATCAAGATTCACTGACGAGCACAAGCTAACTAAGCTGTCTCAACGTTCTACCCTATCCCAAAATCCAAATTTCATAGATGAGCACAAGTAAAGTTAGTTGAGCTGGTCCTTTCCATATCAAGTCTAAGTTTCATCGAAGAGTACAAGTTGGCTCACCCGTTTCCCCGTTTTTTCCTTTAATGTCTAAGTTTCCCAAGCTGACTTAACCGTCCCAAGTTCTATCAGAGAGTACAAGGTGGCTAAGCCGATCAAGTAATGGCCACCCTTATTCAGTTAGCCGGGATGAGCTGAACACTTCCAGCACAGCACCAGCAGCCCGGCAAGCTGCGGGTTGGAGATGGCCCTAATCGATGACACAATAGAGGGTGGCCAAATTTAGACCCCAGCCAAGCTAATGAGCAGGCAGCACCCCCGTTTTTCTGTCCCTGCTTTCTCTTTCTGCGGAGCTGGAATCCTGCACAGACGTCAATGGGCAGGTCGTGATAGAGAAGGCTTTATGTCATTTCGTGAAAGCTGGCTGGTGCGAAATAAGAGGAAAGGGAGCCGAGGGCTGTTCTAAGGTACTTGGACAAAACGCCTGTTTCATCTAAAAAAAAAAATAATAATAAAATAATAATATATGTATATATATTAATATATATATATTACTATTATTTTTTTTATATATGTCCATATATATTTTTTATATGTCCATATATATATAGCGAATAGCCTGAGGTTTTAGAGAATGAAGACAGGCAAAGACTTTTTAATAATGTGGAAAGTGAGAGCTGAATTAGTGGAGAAATTACTAAACTGTGATGAAAAAGGGATCTTGTCAAGGGCTAGGAAGTGGGTATAAAAATGGTGGCTATGTGGGCGTTAAAGAAAGATTAAATGAATATGGCTCGGATGCCAGTGCGTCTCTCTATTTAGAGTGGAGGGATCACATAACTGCGCAGAAGGATCGACTTACTGCCTGCATGGACAGGCAGGTGAGGCTATTAAATCAATCGATTGTTTGTAAACTGATAACTTTAGCGTCTATCACCAAAATGAAGTATACCGGTATATCAATTTAATCGTCAGGAAAAAATGGGAAACATCTACAATGCAGATATTATGTTCCTAACGGATGGCAAAAATAAATAAATAAATAAATAAATAAATAAATAAAGTAAAATCAGGAACAGCTGGAAAGGAGTAACTCATTCAAAGAAAAAAAAAGCCAAACAAATATAACACTAACGCATATTATTATTAGTGAGAATTTCGTCTTTATGCCAGCTACGAAGATGCATGCAGCGCTCTGAACAGTCTAGGGATGAACAAATCACTGTTCAGACTTAGAACGGCAAAGATCGCCTTGAGCGTGTACACGTGTGTGAAATTCAAGGCTGAGAGATTCGATTTCTTACCAGGACACCGAACATAGTATGTCACAGCCTAGCAATGCACTCTGCTCATTCACATATTAGGACAACGAGGTACTTCTTTTCACATCCTCTCTTGATATCAAGACCTAGGAGTAGGCAGAGGATCTGCCCCACATCATTCCCAGAGGCCACAGGCATACTCACTGAGACTACAGTTGACGGGAAGAACTTAGAAGAAGTCAAGAAGAAAAAAAGAAAACGACCGCTAGTTTACCACTCTCTTTACAGCAAGAAAACTCCTCATTACAGTCTTTCTCACTGACATAAAGGTTGTTTATGTTTCCCTCTCCCAGAGGATATTGAGCCATATTTTCAAAACAGAGCGAAACTTGATTATTTTCCTCTCCCTACAGTGCAAAACTATACAATCTATCTCTCGTTCTGCTCAGAGAGCCGTTATTTTTCTCTCGATAAAAAGTTGACTCTTCCAAGGGACATGAGAAGAAAGATACGTGCATTGTGTACCAGCCGATTGATACCAGTTCACGAATAATTACTTGTTAAAATGTTGCTAACTGTACAATCACTGCCTCTATTACAAGCAACATCGGTAAAAAAAAAAAGCAAACCTTCCTCTTGGAATTTGCTCCGAAAGCAGTATTCAATATGTGATGGTAGGGTCGTGGTAATAACAATATGCAAAGAGACAGTCGGTGAAACAAAGCAGAGAGGGAGAGAGGGAGGGGGGAAGAGTGAGGGGGAGAGAGAAAGAGAGAGAGGAGAGAGGAAGAGAGAGATGGGGAGCGAGAGGGGGGGGGAAGGAAAAGAGAGGGGAGAGACAGAGAAAGAGACAGAGACAGCGAGAGAGTGAGTGAATGAAATGCTATGTAGACATACAAATGCATAGAGTTTGGCAGAGTAAGGATGAGCAAGGGACATGAAGCGTAGATTGTCAGAGGAAGGGTGGTGGTGGAGAGGACAGGTAATTGATAGGGCTAAAAAAGAAACAGTGAAAGACAACAGACGTGGAGAGAGAGAGTGAGAGAAAAGAGAGAGTGGACGGGTGGTAAACAGAGGAAGAGATATCGGTGTTTGTGATGGTCATGTGGGTATTTTTGCTCAGAAATAAGACAGTGAGACTCATTACAAAACCGCCTAAACCACGAAAGTTACATGGCACCACAGAATGAAGAGAATGTAACGACAACCTACAACATCGTTTTGCTATGCAGTCTATGGTTTCACCTCTTCTCAGGGATTCAGATTTGGCACCATTGTTCGTTTGTTCTTGTTTCTAATTCTTTGTTTGCTTCTTTATCGTCATCACTTATCCAATCCCGTGACTTCCGCAACCTCGTCCTTCCATAGCTCTCTTTCTCCGTCTTTCTAAAAATCTTCTGATAAATCAATGCCTCTTGATGGCAGATACAGGGTTCCTGGCTATGACGTCAGGAACCGGGGTTAAGTGTTTCTTTTGCAAGTCCGACCATCCGGTAGCTGGATGATTTCCATTATATAATTTATATTACACCCTAGCCAGCGCAATCATTGACAGCCTTCTCACACTGTGAGGTGAAGATTATATTGAGAGTACAGAATGCCACATATAGAGGCGGAGGGGAAGAATTGGATGACAAAAAGGAAAGAAAAAGAGTCAGAAAAAAAAAAAAAAAGACAGGCTATTGGAAAAGCGAAGGAGAAGGGATGAGGACGGTTGGAAGGAAAATGGGAGATGACATGTCCAGATATAAGGAGATTGGAGGAGGGGGAAGGAAAGACTTGAATAAAGTAAAAGAAGAGGAGATGGACTGAAGGAAAGAAACAGGCGCAGATGAGGAGAGAATAGAGGGGAAAGTTCAAAAGAAGAGAGGTTCTCATTACTGAGCAAAGAACTGCCGCATGGGAGGAAAAAAAACCCAAAACAACTATGTACGCAGAAAACAAAACAAAAAAGAGGTAAGAGACGAAGGCGTTCACTGGAGACAGTATTAAACGTTAAACATTGTAATTTAATGAGAAGAAACAAAAGCAGGTCGGACGAGCTTCAGGTCACTAAGATCTCTCTGCAACGTTATCCCTTCAATTAGGGATAGCTATGAATAGCAAAGAAAATATATTATACAAGCTATAATGTTTATCTAAAAACAGTGGTTTTATTACAACACGATTGTTAGTGAGAAGTAAAGGGGAAAGAGATTGAGGGGAAAAAAAGACAACGAAAGAATGAACGGTTGGACGAAAGAATGTGATACTGGTATAATGTGACTCCGTGACTTGATGACGTCACTATGTACACTTCAGAGTAAGAATCGTGCTGGATCCTGACTGCTACTGATTAAAAGGACGACCAAACGATATGTGTGAGGATCGGATATCCCAGGACGATCCTTATAATTTATAGATTCAAATTACTAAATTCGTGCAGGGATGGCCGCGTTCACTTCTACTGATCTCCACACTGAGATATTTTCACCTCCAAACTGCCACATAGTGATACTTCTGTCTCCAGGTTGTGACATTCTCCACAGATGATAGTTCTTCAGATCATTTTATCCTACACTGAGGTCTTTCCTTCTCCATGCTGAGATATTTCCCGCCTCTATGTTCAGGCAGTCCCTGTTTCTTCGCCTCCCGCGTGGCATTTCTCCACACTGATCCTCACATCGCTATACACTCTTTCAATGTTCCATTTGTCCTTCGGTCAGAGGAGTGGTCTGAGTGATGAAGGTCTCTCCAAGGTTCAGAACACCCTCCATACTGTGACTGTATTTCCCTATCCGTCCCACAGATCTATAGAGGCCTAAGTAGTCTTAGTGATTGAATTCCCCCACTTCTTAAGGAGAAACCTGCTCGTCCGCACTATGATAAAAATACCAAACGTTTCTGGGTGTTTCTGTTGTTGTTGTAAGTTCGAGGCAATCCTAAGCTGCCATAATAATCGACTGGGTAATATACGACCAGAAAAACAGTAATCGTGACACCAGATTCTTCAAATGATTTTTGCTGCAGTAGTATGTTGTAGGATCTGTATTGTGATTCCAAGCTGAACTGCGTTCCTATCGGGTGGACATCCCGATCAGCCCTACCACATAACAGAATTCCACACACTAAGCACACTAAGGAGACGTAGGAGACATTTCGTGGTGCTATCCGACTGTTAATATCCCACCCCATTTTGTGTCCTAGGCAAAACGGGCCCTAAAGAGCAAGGGAATGGAGGGACTGGGAATGCTTGAAGCTGTGGGCTAGATCTACAATCGATAACCATTTCTATGGACGATGCTAGTTAATCTCCATGCCATTTTCTGTACTGAGGTATAGGGAACATGTTATATGGCTATGGACAGTGAAAGGTGAACGTTGGCTTTGAGCACTGGCTGAGCTCTGGCCTTCTATTCTTTGCCTGATTCTGATGACTCATATTCAAGTACAGTTCTGTTCTGATGTTATGCTTTCGCGTCCATCACGATTATCCTTCTTGACCATAATATCTCCTGACGGGGAAGCACGACAAAACAGTGCTCTATGGGGTGTGGATAAGAGGTGAGTGGCTAGTTTTGGGGCTCTTTGCTGTAACCTAACACTTTGCCTTCTTTACCCTCACTCAACAAGCCACAACTGGCTGATAAAAACAAAATACCATCGCTTTGAGGCTCCTTATCCCCTGAAGCAAAAAAGAACAAAAATATGCTGTGAGCTACTTGTCAATGGACTCTGGTCATAGTTCAAGCTTGTTCTAGAAATGTAGATCCACCAATGCTTTGTACTGCAAAGATGTGCAGAGACTAAGGATGAGTTATACTTAATATGAGTTGATATATGCACAAACTAGAGGGAGGCTCTGGGACACATTGTACTTGGAGGCTGATGAGAGCAGAATTAATTGATAGGATTCAGGATTAAAGGGGCTAGGGAAGGGGGTGGTATTTAGGAAACTCCCAAAATGTAATATAATGATAATAATAGAAACAATGAAAAATCATCTCCTGGGAGAGAACCATAATCCTGCGCCAATATGTAGACAAGTGTGAATTTTGCTAGTGTGCAATGGCAGGATCGTTGAAACCCACATGAGGAATGTTTTATCCTCTCAGGTTCTGTTCGTCAACTTACTAATTCAATGAAAGACATTGGGGTTTAAATAAATTAAATTAAAAAACGCATGTAAGTCGAAACAAATACACATGAAACGAAAAGGCCAAGTTCCATTTCCATAACTGGAAAACAGTATTCAAGTACGCAGGCGTGCTTTTCCGTTTTCTCTGTGGACATGTCTATAGCTTCCCTTGATTCTATCACATGACACTACCATATGAATTTTTAATTCTGTGGTTAGCTCTCTCGGCTCATCCAGTGAGTGCAATGAATGCAGTGAAACGACAGTAGTGATCTATTTGTATTGCTGCACCTGTTCTTGGTTGATTGATAGACATTTTATTAGAGGGTTAACCAGCGCGAATATGGCCATTCTGCACAAAAACGATCCGGTGGCATTTTCGTATGAAAACATATCATTATGCACACTGGAGTATTAGGGGTCAATAAATGTGAGAAAATCACGCGTATGTTAACATGTGCTAAGCTGCAACCAGCTTCATGGCAATAAATCTCCCGTCCATAGATTTAGATAGGTGTTTTCCTTAGGTATGATACTGTAGTTCTTGCTGGTGTAATTGTTTGGACATTGTGGTCCCATTGATCCATAACCTCTCTAATTGCTTCATAACCTCTCCCATATGTGGTCTCAGTGCGCTATACCCCCCCCCCCCCAACCACACCTCC
>JBCEWB010307995.1:0-22137 GCA_039654565.1 Peronia peronii | reverse complement strand
CCCCCTTCCCGCAACAAACATGTGATCTCCAACCCTTGCCGTCTGCTTTATCTTCTCTCCATCTTTTTACCACGTCCGACACTTATCCAAAGAGAACGGTGCGATTTTATTCAATTATATTGAAATCTACATTTACCTACAATCATAAGGATTATAATACAGTATTATATTTACACATGAACCATTTTTGTGCCACTATTGCAGAATTACGGAAATGTCAATGACCCAATCTTCTTCCTTATTCAGTTATCCAGCTGACTGCAATCAATGTTAATTTTGTTCTTCGTGTAGATTTACTGCATTCAAATCCTCCCCCCCCCCCTCGAAAAAAAGTGTGAGGAAAGTAAAGAGCAAGATCCAGCTAAACGTTACAAATGACTTCAAAGCTTTGTCATCTATGTCAGCATTTAAAATTCATCTAAGCTTACTTGAAAGCTTTGTCTGCTCACTTGAGTCATGGGCAAAAATATATCTATATTATAGGTCTATAATTATGTGTAAATACACATATATATATATATATACATTTAAAATGTCAATGATATGACTAGATCTTTACTGGCGTTCGTAATGTCAATCACTGACAATTCATCCTTCTGCATTAAAGTAAGTACATGTAATTTCGTCATCCAACCTGCCAATAAAAGGGCTGTGGTAGACCTACTACCACCAATAAAATAAACAATTGCGTATTTTTCTGTTAATTTTTTGATATTGGGTTGAAAGGGTTAATTTCATCAAATGAAATGAATACCGGTACATAAAAAATATTATCTTGTAAATAGCTCTCGTTTGTTTTATCTGTTTGCAGCCATGAAAGTATTGAAAGAATCAACTTAAAAGCTTAGGCCTAGGTGAAGTTTCTCAAGTCTTCAGTGATCACGAACTTTATTTCGTTGATTCTATAAATACTGAAAATCAACAAGTCAAATTCATAACATGAGAACAAGTTCACCAAGTTCCGGAGTTGACGAGAAATCACTATGGAATCAGGTCTGATCAGTGACGAAGATTATCGCTATATCTCAGTTTGTTTCACCGCTACCTTCATCACCACAGCAGTATTTGGTCTGATCACAAACTTTGCTAACATAATCACTTTCTGGAGGATGGGACTGCAGGAGAGTGTTGTTATTTCCTTCTTCTATCTGGCAATCACCGACACGGGTGTTCTTGCGCTTGCTCTCATCCACGGCATCACTCTAGTGCTAGAAGTTGTAGAAGAGAGGGCTGGTATTTTATTTTATCATCAACCATCCGCCATAGGTTTCTACTGTGCCAAGCTGAGAGAGATGGTCTACAGTATTTCAGTCTGGACTACCACTTTCCTGGCCGTACAAAGATGTCTGTGTGTCTCTATACCTTTACATTTCAAAAGCTTATTTACTCAGAGGAAAACAGTGGTTATTCTCAGTATCTTTACCTTCTATATACTCATCACCTACGCCCCTCTCTTTGCCGTCATCTTCATGGTGCCTGTCTTTCTACCTGATTTCAACCGTAGTCGTATAGAGTTACATTTCGGTCCCTTGAAGAATTCAGTTTGGATCTACGAAGAATCCCAGAACGGAATTATTTTCCCGATTGCCACCCAGATTATCGTTCTTGCGAGTCTGCTGGCCATGGCACGAGCTCTCCAAGCTGCCTCTAAAAGACGGCAGGAAATGACAGCTGTCAAGACAGAACAACCTCAAATCAACGTAGTTATTTCACCCCAACAAAATGAAATGGCTATCATCAAACTGTCCTCAAACAGAGACAAAGAAGAGAAAAGCAAAAGGTTAATTTCTAAGGAGATGAAAGTTGTCAAGTCCGTAGTGTTGGTTTCCACGGTATTTGTGTTGTGTAACACTCCTAAAATCATCACTGGTTTGGTCCGTCGCAATGTGCCTAGCTTTGATCACAGACAGCAGTATGAAAATCTGTTCCTGATCTCCTCTTCCATAAGAATGGAGTTCGAGCTTATCAACGCTGCAGTCAATTTCTTCATCTATTACAACTTTAACTCCAAATTTAAACAAGTGATACGAGGACAGGATTAAGGAAAGTACAGCGCTGCTTCACATAAGCTTATTAAATATCTCAAAGGCGTCCTGTGACCAATTGTATGTTCGCTGATCTTGGAGGACTTTTCATTTCTCTATTACAGAGTGTCAAATTCAATCGCACTGGAGGCCAAACCTCCAAACTAAATAAACATTCATTGAACAATGGAAAATTACACTTTTTAAAAAAAATAATATGAATTACATGAAACAAAATAAGAAGAAATCAAGGCATACTAATTTTTGTTCTTATGCCAGTTTATTAGAGCTGGATGACATCTTTTCTTAACAACAAATTTGGAATAAGGTTCTGTATTAATGTCCCATCCATAGATTTTATGTCCACTACTTGTGATTTGCACTTCACATCGCTAGGTCATTGAAAAATGTTTGCTCAAAATTCTTTCGCGGACCGGATATAATTAATGTTATACATCTTAGCCGGAGGGGGCCTGCGGGTCTTGAGTTGGACACCAACTGTGCTCTAGAAAATCTCTTCCCTCTCTTCTGTGTCCCCCCCCCCCCCCCCCGCCCCTTGAGATTAAACGGCTGAAATGCTCTTTTGACGAACATCTAACGTATCCCCATTTTTTTTTTTTTGATATGTGTGTATATGTCTCTTTCTTTCTTTCTTTTATGTTTGTTTTTATTTTGTTTCGTTGTATTTCTGTGTTTTTTTATTCTGGTTTGAATCAGATGGTGTCGTGATGACAATAATGGTCCATATAACTACAGCTCGAAGTTCTGTAAAGAAAATTTAATAAATTGTTGTTCGCCGAAGCAACACATCTGGCCCAAAAGCGGCAACTTTTCATCAGCCCTCTCGACATTCAACGGCATAAAAGAAAGGACAAAACGAACCGGGGTTGGGTGAGGTGGGGATGGGGCGGAGGAGGGAGGGAGGACAACACACTATAAAGTGTGTCTATGAGTCACAACGATCTCCCATTGTTGGCCGTTGTGTTTGTGTTGATGTTTAACATCAGCACGATCACGGCTCTGTTGTACCAAACACGGTAAGATACGCTTACACGCCAAAAAGAAGAGAAGAAAGAAAGTGGGACAGAAGACAGGGGCAAGGAGAGAGAGAAGAGATATCACCTCTGGATCGTCGAGGATGGCATTCCATGGGAGACATCCCACCGATGGCGAGCTTTCACCGCCTGCAGTTTTTTTTTTTTTTTTTAAACCCTTTCAAACCTGAGATAATAGGATTATCTCGGCTTTAAATAGCTGCCTGATTTTGGTGAGAATTTTTGTGGGTAGAAACTTGGAATTTGGAAATTTTGATCAGACAGCGGCCCGCAGCCTACTCTTTCATCGATTTTGAACTGCCAAGGGTTCTTTAACGTGCGTAACATACACACGGAACCTACGAAATATATTCACCCTTATCCGAGAAGGCTAGACATCAGGGTTCCCTACCCAGAGGAAGCCAGGGGACCATTGAGTCACAGAAAAAATGCAGGTCTTTCAATTTGATCTTTGTGTCCTTCCATCCCCCAATGGAGGATCCGCGAGTCGAGCCTGGCCAGAACCCGCAACCTCACCAACGTGAGTTATTTTCACCCTGAAGCAGACGCCGAACCACAGAGCCACTGCGCCTTTGCATGCACATGGTAGCAGGCAGCCTACTTATGTATCCCTGGCTCCCGTGGGGGACGGCTGTCATGTAGATCTTATGTATGGTATGGTGGCGGGTTACAAGATCAAAAGCTATCCATGCAATAGACTCGCTACCCAGTCCCCTTTCCCGTCAGACAAAAAGAAATATCTTTATTCATTTGTTTATTTATTCATGTATTTAATTATTTATCCTTTGACAAAACACAACATGTCCAACATTTTTAATTTGCAGCTAACGCTACAACAACAGTGGAAAAAAAGAAGCTTTCAGTTTTAATGGGAAGAAAATTTTATGACTCTAATCATGAACACACACACACACACACACACATACACAAAGGCCTTGCTTATCATCAGCCTGGTTATATTTCCTTAGAAAAACAAAAACAAAAACAGATCTGATCATAGATTTTTTTTTTTCAATAGACTGATTAACAAAACACAACTTTTCTGTCATTCTATTGCCACTCTTGCAACAAGGAACAGCAAAATAACGAAAGATTTGCAGTATTTTTTTTTCTTTCATTATTGAGACAAATAAAACAACAAATTCAACAATAAGAAAAGCAGATCAGTTCAGACTAAGTTCAGAGCTATTTTATTGTATTAAGAATGGAATAGCTTGGGCAAATGTAAAGAATAATTTCGATACTATTAATACTAAGATAATTAACATTTGATGCAGCAACTGAACCTCCATTAAACAGGTCATTTGCAAGAGATTTATGTTGTGTGCAAGGAAAATTCAGCTGAACTCATCATGATATTCTACTAGTCTTACTAATCAACAGTGTACATGATACATTAATGTGTAAACAATAGCATTCATGAACTTCCCATAATCTTGAAGTGCATACTAGATTACAGTAATAATAATAAGAAAAAAAAGATTCCACATCACAAAATGTGTAGATTATTGATAGCGCATTTTAATATTCATATCACAGGGTTCTTCAATATCATGCTGTTTGATTTCATTTCTGTATTTCAAACAGAGGTGTGAAAAAAAAAAGCCTAAAGAAGTTCAAGTGGATGATTTCATCACTAGTTTTTACAAATACTCATTTGTATAGATTTTAATCGAATCATTGATGGCTGTTTTATACAGGCCTGAAATTAGAAAAAAAAAAAAAAAAAAAGAAGAAGAAGAAAAAAAAAGATGCAATTCTCTGATGAGCTTTATGAATGACAAAACAGACAGAATTGAATTGCTAGCAGTTCAGCTTAATTTCCATGGTGACTTTTCTCAGGTGCTGCAATAATGCAAAGCATACATCAGTTTCAGACGTCTTTTCAATCTTGATCCCATTTTCAATGAAAGCCAGAACTAAAGTCTTACATGCAAGATTCACATTGTTCATTCCAGTTACTCCATAAAAGCGGTCACAAAATAAATATATTAAAAATTGATGAAACAGTTTCTCATTCAGCTGTTAAAGGTATTGTGAGACAGTATTTGAAGTATCCTCCTTATCATTAATGTTAGTGAACTATCTGCTTGATGTGTCATTTCTGATAGCTCAAAAAAAGTGGCTCGGAACTCACTAATGGGTAATTGAGAAAAAAAAATGTTACTTGTCCACTTTTGAACAATTTTACTCAACCTAATCAGTCCATTCAAAATGATAAAAAGGTATTCTATCTAGAGGGTGATCTCAGTTGACAATAATGTATGCAGATCTGCAGCCCACTGACACAGTTTATCATCTTTGTAAACAATTTAATACAATTCTGATCCATGAAGCCATTATCACTGTTGATAATGACAAGCGAAATGGAAAAGACTGCTTGGATGCACAGGCAACAGGACTGCACTTTCATAACTAGCCTATCTTGAAAAAAGGGAACGGCAGAGTTTATATATCGAGGTGTCATTTACTCTCAAAACAACATCATGATATCTAATAAGATGGTAATTGGTAGATGCTAGAAATTTTTACTCAGTTTTTCAAATATAAACTCTAATTTATTGGGCTTCATAGATGTTTTTCCAATGCCCTGAATTAAACTGGATCAGGAGAGCAGCAGATAAGAAAGAAACAGATGGTATGTAACAAGTGTTGATTTATATTAATTTTCAATGCATTTGGAACAATGCCACATGTAACCATGTCCTATATCTGTGCTAAATAAATACTGAAGAGAGAGTAAAGTGTGTCCCAAAACAAAGCTGGATCCTTTGTAGTGATCCATTTTTGCATCAATCTTTTAACAGCCAAGGCAGTACATATTCAGAGCATCAAATATTTGTTTCGAGACAACAATGGATGAAATTGACTGCCATAAACTTTACATGAGATTTTATGCTCAAAAACAAGACATAATGAATTACATCAACTTCATAATGTTAATACACTTAGCAGATACATGCTTACAATAGAAACATATCTGCTGAGTGGGCATGATGATGAAAATCACAATGTCCATGAGTAATAGAAATTTGGACACCATACTCTCCTATCACATTTCTTCCACATACAAAGACAGAAATACAACTTTAACATGCAGTAAGTTGTGGAAAGTTCTTGAAAGAACCAAACATCTCAATGATGATACAGGTAAAAAAAAAAAAGAGAAACAAAATACATTTTTTTCTAGAAAATCTTTTCAAAACACAAACATAATCTGAACTCTATTTACATGCACTAAGATTATATATCAGTTTATGGGGGAGTGAAGTTGATATATGGATAAAAAAATAAGAAATTAAAATATTCTAAAGTAAACTTGTACATCTGCAAACCTCACACATACAAAACACATTTTTAAAAATGTGCACAGCATTCTGATTCCAGTCAGTAATTCCATATTTCTCAGAATACTTTATAGATGTACAGGGTGGGCCATAAACAGGCCTAAAAGTTGTCAAACCATTTGTGTCATGCCTTTGGTCAAAATTAGCCAAGCCAATCTTCTGAACTCCATTCAAAACCATTTTGAACATTTACAAGATTAAACTTTATTAAATGAAAATAAAGTGTCAAACTAATTTGATTGCAACTAAGAAATTTAGTGGTGATAAAACATTTGAAGTGCCTACCCACAAAGTGTTAAACTACTTTTGCCCACCCTGTATATTACACTTTCACAACAAATTCTCTAACAGTTATGCTGCTGTGCTCAAGTTGCCCACAAGTCTATATGCTAACATAAAAAATCACTGGCAAGTATTATTTATTGAGAAAGTATACATTTTCTGCAATATGGCAGGATTAAGAGAGATATGGAAAAGTAATAAAGTGACTACATATTCAATGATAAGATTATGGAATGAAAAGAGTAATCATTAGTTATTTATAAGTATCACAGTTTCTTTGTTCATCTAAGCTAGTCACTAACCTGTCATATAACTTCATTTTCCTTGACATATTTCCAGTGTCACTGTTTACATTAATTCCCAGATTTTTTTTATTGTCTTCTAGCAGATAATAAACAAATTGCAATATGCTCTGATCATCAGGACCATGTTGGCAGTCATTTCATACAAATATCAGAGTTCTCAATGACAATTTACAACTTTATCACTCTTACTTTTCTGTTCATTTCTGCAAACACCAACCAAATATGACCTGTACCACTCATCTATAAAAAATTCTGTTTTGACAACTGGTGTGGAAGTCTCATCATTTGTCCCAGATTAAACTGTTATAATAATTAAATCTTTAAGGTTTTGAAAGCTAGATGTCAGAGTATCTTATTCATAAAACTTTATGAGAAAATTTGCAAATTTAAGTAACGGCTAATACTGTGGCGCGGTGGGAGTTGGTCGAGGTGAGTTTGCTTGGTATGAAGTTTGAGACATCATTGTCTGAGACAGGGTCTTCATGCTGTCTGCCAGGCGAGAAAATTCCTCCCATCTCTGACTCTGCTGTGACAGCTCCAAGCTTTTCTGGAGGTCCAAGTTTCGTACTCGGGTCCCTAGGTCATCCATGTTTGACTTCAAGGATATGATTTCTCTGTCTTTGTCCTCCATCTGAAACAGAGACAAACATATCAACATTACAAAATGGATGTGGTATAAAACACAAAAAAAATTCAGAAGAATACTGTAAGAGCTTTTTTCTTCCTAATGTGATTCTGTATCGTGTCAGCAAATTCAATATGTCAGGAATGTGCAGTTCACTGTTTATATTATCATGCATCTATTTGTCTTAAACCAGCGACAGTGTTTTAAAAAAAAGGACTTTTACATATAGAAATTTTGGTTGGAAAAGTGTTACAAGGGCAATTTTGAGAAACTGTCAATGTTACTAAATCCTTATTTGATTTTCCAATTCTTGACACGAGAAAGCATGGCGCATATAAGATACTCCTTTCAAGAAGTTGATTGTTAGTTTAGTTGATTGGGTGATTGTTCAACTGTTTGATTGGTTGGATGGTTAGTTGACTGCTTGGTTGACTGCTTGGTTGACTGCTTGAATGATTAGCTGGTTGGTTGGCTGGCCAGCTGGTTGGTTAGTTGGTTGATTTTCTGGGTGGTTGGTAGGTTGGTTGGTTAGTTGGTTGATTTGATTGGTTGGATGGTTAGTCACTGAAAATTAGCAAGGTACCCCAAACAAGGATAACATGAACAAATCACTGATCCTGACTACTTTTCAGTCCATGTGTATGTATGTGAGTGAGAGTGTATTGCATAACATTGTGTATTATCGTTTTAATTGTGACAGGGAATTTTCCTTTTAAAAACAAAAAAGAATTTCATTATCATATATATGGCATCTTTCCACACCTTTCTCTGCAGTTCTGCAACATGATCAACAAGCAGAGTCTTATCCTTGCGTAGTTGAGCATTTTCAGATTCTGTGATGCTGCGCATACCTTCTACCTCTCGCATTTGAGATCTCAGATTAGCAATTTCTAGGTCTGCCTTTTTGGAGGTTGTTCCCTCATTGGTGAGCTGTGAAACAGTATGGAAAATGGTACATGCATTATAACTCATTCATGGTTAAAGTACACCAAAAATTGCAATCATCATCAGTTTTTTTTTCTTTACTTGAAATAATCTTTTTAGAGAACTATTTTTTGAACAAAAACAATCTAAAATATTTGATTTCTTCTTTATTGCAAAAAACTGATTGTTATAAAATCCACATATTTCAAGGGGATTTTGTGGAGCTTCTGAATCAAGATTTAAGTAGTTCAGCCTGTTTCACATTGTTTTTTTGAACAAAGTTATCAGAGTTCTACTGGGCCACCTCCACTGGTGTGCCATATGTTTCTGGACCCACACTCCTTTTTTGTGTAAATATCCTGGAATCAATTGCTCAAAATGGGAAATTTAAATAATTCTCACAACATTGAACTTAATAGCATTTACACAACACATTCACTCTGGAATTTTTTTTTTAGGTCATTGAATGAAATCTCTCCCTTTCTGACAAATTACTCTAATGGTCAATCACTGGAAATCAAACATTTCTCATGAAATTTATATGAATTCACAAGTACCATATATTAAGCTGCTCAAACACAAGCATGGCAGAAGGTGCTAGAAAAAAAAAATTCGGATTCAAGACAGAATATGTTAATACTTAGTACTTAGATGACTATGGTAAGAACATGTGATGACAGTTATTTTATATGAACACCTCACATTCAGATCACATCAGACCCAGCAGCACTTTTTCTTACAATATTTATGAATATGAATATTGTCTATTACAATGTCTCAGAAAATTCAACTTTATATCGTGAAAGACGATACAATTAATATACTAAATTAAATGAGTTAAGTGAGTGAATGAGTTAAAACAGCATGTTATATATTAGTTGATATTTCACCTGTTCCAGATATTGGCGGGATTTCTCCTGTTCTTGTCTGAGCTGGTCACGCAGTAAGTCATTCTCATGCAACTTTTCCTTCAGTGTGGCAACTTCAGCCATGCTCCTGGAGTGACGTTGATCTGTACTATCACGCAGCTCTTGTTCCTGAGGTGAAAGTTGAATGTGAAAGATTCTGTGTTACTCTGCAGATCATACTGCCCATTATTGTGAGGAATTGACGATATAATTTCCTATCCTCAGTAGTGGTCTCTAAATAGCAAAGATTACCATTATGATATCTCAGTTCATCAAGTTAACATGGACATTTCCATACGACTTTTCTAGCAATGAGAAGACAGTTTGATCTGAGCTTAATTAGTGATTGCTGTTTCAGCTTTCTGCCACTGTTTGACATGACTATACTCTATACTCAGACACATTATAAAATATGAAACAAAGTAAAAGGAAACTGAATTTGAGTGAAGGCGATGATTTGAAAAAAAACAGAAGAAAGTCAAACAGATCTACAATAATACCTTCTGAACTGTGTCCATGAATGGACCTGGTGAATGAAATCTACATTTATGCTGATAGCTCTGAAATATAGCTATGAAGGAGAAATTGCTGACTGGTCAATATCTGAGCATGATTATGAACAGTTAATTGAAACTGACTGCTACCATTCTCTGAATCTTGTTAATATATCCCAAAATCCCCAACTTACGAATGTTTAAGAGACTTACTCTTTCCAACTGTTTGGAGAGCTCAATGATTTGCTGATTTAGTGCTGAGTTCTCTCTCACCAGACCAGACATTTCATCTGATACTTTGTCTCTGAGAAATCTGTCCTTCTCGACACTCAGCTCAGATTCCTTTACCTTTTGGTGTAGCAGGCGAATCTCATTCTAGAATATAGATGATAAGAATGAACTTAGATTCAGTAAATTCCTTGTGTCATTCAATGCAGTTCACACTTAAGTTTTCTAATATTCTTTCTAAACTGCCTTATGAAACACAAGAAAGACAATGTACAGGATCTGAAAGTTATATAAAACACATCTAATCAATATGATATAAGTAATCTCAATATGTGATTATTTACATTTACAGTTGCTCTCCAACATGAATATGTATCATCTGTATTAAATCTAATTAACATTACCAATGACAGTTCAGTTCCCTTCAGTTTGTGACAAAAAGAAATATTTTCAAGCAAATGACATGACTTCATCCATTTAACATTACAAGTCCAGTATAACTACATCTGAAATTTTTTCTCTGTTAAGTTTAATTTACTCCAAACATCAGTCTAAAATAAATTTATCAAAAATAAGTAAAACTGAAAAAATTCTGTTATAAACAATTAAGAGAAGAAAAAAGAAAAACACAAGAAAGTGAAGAAGACTGCTCACTCTCAGATCCTCAGTGAGTTTGTCTTTCACAGTGATTGTGCTGGATAGGTATTTCTCCTCTGTCTCTCGTAGCTGGGTCTCAGTGGACAGAAGTTCTGAGCGTTTCTCCTCCAGTGCCAGCTGGGTCAGATTGTGCTGTTCTATCCTCTGGTCTAGCTGTGGCCGCATTCAGGGAGAGATGGGGAAAAATCTGGCTTTACAATGAGTTCATCAAAATCTCTATTACAATGCATGTTTCACTTAACATCTATTAACTCTTTATCTCAATAGTATGTCTCAACATTGAAAGGAGTTAGATTCTCTCTTTATCTGGCTATGAATCTCAGTGCAAAATACTTCAGATTTTTTCATTTTTCTATGTGTTTGTGCTAAGTTGAAAAAAAAGCACAGTTTTCTCTGTCATCCCTGCAGCAGAAGTCAACAGTATGTCAACAGTGTCAAGAAAATGGTACATAGGGCGGCTTTATGGAGGCGGTGAGTTAAAAGGCCATAAAAAGATTGAGGATAAGAGAAATATGAAGTTCCTCTAGAAGTTGTTTCAAGAATCATTCTCTGATTTTCAGTTTGTCTATAGAGATAAAATGTGGTTTGTTTTAAGCAAGTGAAACTGTCTCAATAGAAACAAAACTAATCCACAAAAGTACTCATAAAAATATGGCAAATTTCCATTGCACTTTCATTTTCTGCGTTTGCAGGCGCAATATACCTAAAAAAGTAAGTAGCAGCCTATCAATGTTATTGGCCAAAACATTGCACAGAAGCTCAGTTATCTGCGATACCAAATCTTACTGGAAACTGACTGGATATGTACATTGAAAAGTCTGAATTAACCTGATATTGACTTCATCGAGCATCAAAAAATTGAGAACCTTTGGAAGAGCCAGCAACAGGAGCTTTCAATATGAAGGAGTTCAGCTTCAGGGCTAAAGGGGAACCTATGAAAGGTGAGTGGGCGTAGTGGAAGAAGCAGAGAGAAGAAATCAGCTGTCAGTCATAAAAGCCACAACTTGACCTGAGAAATATAACACGATTGTCTCAATTCTTAATTGCTTAGAGATAGGAGAAATCAAACAGCTGAGTGATTTACCTGGGCTCGCAAGGTATTCAGTTTAGTGTCTGCACTCTTCAGAGCCAGTGCACCTCTCTCAAGTTCTGATTTAGCTTCCATTAGCTGCTCATCCTTCTTTGCAATCTCTCGCTCCAGTCGGTCTTTCTCTTTCTTCATGGTCACCAACTCCTCTGTCATAAGTCTTTTGTCTCTTTGGCGATTTTCTGAGAACAATGAATTATTACAAGTATATCATGTCACCTGATGGTCATAAAAGCTCATAATGATGATCATAAAAATCATCTTATACAGCACAGTAAGAGGCAGCTGCAGCTGATTCCTAAAGAGCCGTAGAGGAGGATGCAGATTGCTTTAGTTTCAAAGATGTCCTTATAATGTGGGAGATACAGGTGAAGCTGAAGGATATATATATACACATATATATATATTGCTCTGGGCAAGTTTGAGCTATGGCCGTTTTTAACTATTTTCTGACTGAGATACCAAATTTTTATTTTTTTCTCTGCAAAATGAAAACTCAACCTTTTCTAACCTGAAAAACAAAATTGGGTATCTGAGTCGGAAAATAGTTAAAAACGGCCGTAACTCGTGATCCCCCAGCGCAACTTCCAACTCATTTGCCCTGGGCACAAGACATATATGGGATATATGACAAGAATTATAGTTGATAAGTCTAACAAATCAATACAATGCAGTGGTGAAGTATAGCATATATTTTGGGCTCTTGCTTTTATATCATTTGCAAACTTTGCCTTTGTATACACTTCTCAGGCCATCTTTTTAACCTTTAATTTCTATTTTACAGTGCATTAGCCTGACGATGATGGGCAATTAGTGCCAAGCTCGATCTAATGGTAAATGATACTTATGCATAAAAATTTGTAACAATAGGAGAATAAGTGCTTGTCAAAATCACACACATAATAAAATATTATACTGCAACGATTCACTTTATTAATTCTTTCAATCATGTTGTTTATGACAAATTATTTGCTTGATCTCTTTCACTACTGGGGCCAAACACCAAAGAACAAAAATAGTAGTAATCTTCTCTCATATTATTGCTGAGAACTAAGAAAGCTTGAATTTGAAAGACTGTTGCAGATTTACTGTAAGATGTGAAGAATCCTTGATGTTCGTCCTCAACATTTATGCAGTGCATCTGTTAAGCCATTACTTTGAGTGAATCTGTCAAATCCCAAATTCAAACATTGATTTGCACATACAATTACTTCTATATGACACAAAAAATATTGGTTCATTTCAGCTATATGGTAGACTATTTTCCATTAAAACATTACATCATATATCAAAATCTTTTTAATTCATTGACTTATTTCTGACTCACTTTGATTTTGTACATACAAGCAAAAATCATCTCCCAGACGAAAAAAGGTTTATCATGCATGTAAAGACTGAATTATTCACCTTTCTCCAGCTGCAGAAGCTCATCCAGTCGCTGCTTCTCATTCGTGTGGACATCAATGCTGGAATCTTTTCTCTTCAACTCACATTCCATCTTATCCATCTCACTCTGCATCTCCTATAAAACACACCAAAAATATATTATATATTTAAGTATTTCCTTGTCCAGATGTTATTCACCCATTCACAAATAAGGCCAATTTATTCTGTATTTTTCTCCTGAGCTAATTATTAGGAACCCTCTCATTCTGTGTTTTCTAAAGCACTCCCTGTATTGTCTTAATTTAGTAGTGAAAGTTCACTCTTTGTCACAGTTTTGATAATTAGAATGATAATGGTGAGAGCAGTCATCATGACATCAGCATCAGAACTTCACTAAAATTCTTGCAGTGACAAAGACAGAGGGACAGTCCACCTGAGGTTGAACAACCAAAACCCTTATAAAATTATGACATACTGAAATCATTTTCATCTTCATCAATATCAACAATGCAACCACTAAATCTTTGATTTTTAAGTCTAAGGCACATCCTTTAATTTAGATTCAAAACAATTAGAGATACAAAAAATAATTCAGTCATCATATCTGACTCACACTTAGTAAATCGTGAATCAGAACTTCGCTAGTCTAACCTGGCAGTCCCATTAAAATCAACTGCCATACGAAGACGTAAAATTGCTGTAGAAATATTCTCCATGCAATACCTTGCGTTTTTTTCAACTAACACAAGACATTCAGTTCAGTTCAGTTATCCTTCCGTGGCAAACATGGCACATAGGACAGGGACTAAAGCTCTCCATTTTTCTCTGTCTGCAGTCATCTGTTCAGCCTCTTTGGCAAGTTTACGTACCCTAAGTTTAATCAACATATTCTCTGCCTCTTGTGTCATCTGAGGATGTATCTCTGTAGCTTTCCTCGCTTGCTCACGACTAGCACAAGTGTTAAGATTTCAGTATAAAACAAAGCAGGCAATGAATGTATATAATTCCCTATAACCTTCTTCAAAAGCATAGAAAGGTAATTAAATTATGATGCACTTTATCTTGTTTGGAGATAATGACTTCACAGTAATAACACATGGTGGACGACTGTGTTTTAACTTTAATTCACAGTTATGCAAATCCATTTTCATTCTGCCTTGATTTAAATTCAGCATTGCTGGATCTCAGTTTGCAAGGAAGGTCAACCTCAGATTGGACTCATAGCACAGACAGAGATACAATTGAGTTCTTTCTTCTCTTAAATTTAAAACTTTTTCTGAGAATCAGTTCTATTTCTCAAATGGTCTACAGACCTCTCTTTTCTCTTTAATGATTTGGAGAATCATTCTTCTTTCTCAGATTTACCAATATGTTTCTTGTATTTTTAAAAATTTTGTTCTCCATCCTCTTCTTGTTTAAACAGAACATTTTAACCTTGTTGAAATTTGAAATGTTTTTAATACGACTGTCAGTAAACCACTGTTAATTTATCACTTTCTCTGATGGATAGGATACAGATAGTTTGCTTCCAGTTCCAGGAAGTAGATCTGTTGCTGAAGATTCTTAATATATTCAGCTTCAATGTTAGCCAGCTGGCTAGTGGATTTGTTCAGTTTGCTGGGGAAGAGGCCAAAATCATAGAATGACCAAAAGCATCCATGAAAATGATATTCAGCACATTTTATCTACAGTAAATAAATATAGACATAATAAATCTTGTAGAAAGATATGCTTTCAGCCAATTCATAAAAGATGATCATCAGATATTTCTAGATCAGGATGGCAGGTACTGTATTTCCAAACCAGGAAATCTAGAGTCATAGTACATAGACCCTAACCTGAAAGAACCGTACAAACAGGGAAAAGATGCACTGACTTGCTATGAAAATATTTTCAAAGGGAACAAAAAATAACACACATGGACTTTACACTGCATAGGGTTGCAGGATATACTAATTTCTAACTGGGTATAAAGCACTTTTGTATAATGCTGGACAACAATTCGGAAAAAATCAAGATATATACAGAAAAAGTTTTCATCTAAATTAGTTGCAAAAAAAATTTTGAAAATTCAAGATTCATTTCTCATATTGAAAAGAACAAAGAAAAAAGAATGGAAAAAAAATGTCCCTTGAAAACCGGCTTTAGAGATCAGTAGATTTTCTGTGAAGGTCTACAGGTTTTCATAGATGAAGCTCCCTCCTTATGTTTTCCTACCTGCAAATTCTAATACTTTGCGAGCTGTTTTTACATGATGCTAAATCACATTTTTTAACTTGGAGAAGGTTTGATCTGCTATCATAGCTGATCACTCACCCACTCATGCTGAGGTCAGCCGTCAAGCTACTCCCTGTGCTTTTCCGCAGACCATTGGCCACAGTGTTTCTCTTCATGCTTGATTTGGTGGGCATGTCAGTTAAATATGCACCTGTAACAGTATAATGAATTGCGAACTTTGGAAAAAAAAAAATGGTCCAAAACAAACAAGCTTAGAAACTGCAAGTAACAATGGACTAGTGAACTTTACAATTTCTATGAATGATGAAATATGAATGTTCGCTGTGGTAGACCTGATTAAATTTCAGTGAAAAAGAGAGTCTGTTACAGATGCAAATAATAGAATAATCTTTCCTGAGCACTTTGGTTTTGCTTCATAAAATGCATTTTCAGAATTTTTCATTTCATTTGAATGGCCCAATGATATAAATAATGAATCCATTATGGTAAATCATATAAAAAGATTGGTATAACGTCACAAAATGTCATCAAGAAGGAGTAAATTAGTATAATTGTGACATATATAATATTCATCATATTCTAATGAACACTGCATGGAAATAGTTCTAAGCCATACATACATGAAAATTTAATTTTTGAGGGCACATGATACAACAAAAAGTTACAAGGCATATCTGTGACAGACCACAATAATGTATCTATTTCCTGATAAAGTGAAAATCCTCAGTGCTGTCAAAGAAGTTCTGACATATCCAGTTTTGAGTTCTAATCAATGCAGCCGTGACAACAACTCTAAATGCCAGATGAAGATGGGAATATCCCATGTCAACACAATTTTTTTAAATTTTTGCTTCCACTACCAGAAAGGATGCTTCTTCATAACACCATCACAGAGCACAGTCATCCTTACAAGTCTTCACTATCCCTCAGCCAAATATCACAACAACACAGTACATCTACAAATCAATGTTTATTGCCTGACTAACAGACACATGTATTTATATCTTTACTAAGCTAATTAACTTTCCACCTTTTTGTTTTCCCCACTACAGCAACAATGTCAGAAATGAAGACCATGGGCACTGCTGACAACCAGAATATATTGGCAATTACAAAACAGTTCGGACAGCAGGTATTATTCAAACTCACAATATTCTTTCATGTCATTCTAAAACACAAAAACACTGTGAACTATATGGAAGTCCCCTGTGCCACTCTAAAGAGCAGCATCTTCGTTTCAGGCAAACATACATATTACAAAAAGTTACATTTAAATATGAGAAGAATTTCATTAAATTTCGGAACTAAAAAATACTGTATTTTTTTATTTTATATACTTCTATATAAATATCTTTTCTCAACTATGATGACATTTACTGGCTGCAAGAACTGTGAAGTCTGATACCTTTAATAGGAGCATAAGCTGTGGGACTGGGTGACCTCACTGATTTTCTGTCTCGTGCACTCCAAGAGCGAGCAGGGGATGGTGTACGTGATCTCAGACCCCTTGCGCGTTCTTTGCTGCGACTTGATCTTGGGCCACTTCTGGGGCTTGGTGATCTTAAAGATCTCCTCCATTCATGAACATCGGGGGTTTGACTCCCAACAGGTTGTGAAATTCTGTCAGCCATCTCAATATTCCAGCTGATTTTTTTCTCCTTGTGGTCAAAAGTTATTCTTTTTCACTATTTTTCCTTTATGACTAAAATTCAAAATCAATGAGTCTAACTGCTCCAGCTTCAGAAACTATGAATGGATGATGCTAGAGAATGAAAAAAATGTAAAGTCTACAGCAGTTACTGAAAACAGTTAATAAACGTTTATATTTCAGGTCTCTTCACCCCACTTGGGACGATCAATGTGGGGATGGGAGGTTCAACACTACACACACTTGTGTCACAGTCATGTAACAGAAAACTGTATCACAATATATGTACATCCCCCTTTTTTTCTCATCATCAAAACTTAAATTTATAAACAACAAAATAATAATCTTCTGTTTTTATCTCTCTATATATGTGAATGTCTATTTTAAATTTTTCATGATATAAATTCAAAGTGATGAGAGTCAAGCCCTTGCAATATCACTGGAAATAATGTTCTAGAACCAACCTTTTTCAGTCCACCAAGAATCAAGATAAAACAGCAAAGTAGACTACAAACATACCTTGGGCACTACAAAACAAAAAGAAACAACCTAAACTCTAGTCTATGCCTCATAATGCAAACAATATATAAATTGAATATCACGAATCAAACAAAAGCTCTCTCATCCCTTGAATTCTCTTGCTAATGCTTTCACAGATTTTATTAGGACAAACTATTATGTAGCAAAGCAAGTTCGAAACCGAGAGTATATACATGTATTGACTGGTAGTGGTACTGAACAGTTCCCATGTTCATCAGGCATTCTAAATTGTCACAGATATAACAACAAGCGGCTACGCCAGACATTGAACACTTCCACGTAATAATATGCAATAGGTCTGTCACACAGTATTGAATGTTTCGCAAGTTATGATTGACTCTAGGATATTTTGAAATTGAAGGCACTAAATCGAACGGCGAAGGTCTCGGTCTGCAGAATCTACAGATCTGAGGCAAATGCAAATATTCTTGTGTTGCACAATCTTGTTCAAGTTGGAAACAAATACTTTCTATTGATCACAAACCTCCAGCAGCTTTTGAAGAAGATCTTAAGCCAAAACTTTTACCAGGCGTTGATGATATTCGCGACATTTTACAAGTAAATCACCATTTTGCTACAGGTCTCGACAGGAAGAACGCGCCTCATGTTGATAGGGCAACGTTTACGGAGTTCCCCTACTTCTTTAGTTTCGCAATTATGACTACACCTCTAGAAGATCAAAATAAAAAAGACTAGCACGAATATGTAGATCTCATAGCATTATTTTAATATTTGAAAATATCTATCCTGAACATTTAACGCCAAGAAGTGTAGAAATCCCCTTTGGATCTTCAAAATGCGTATGTGCTCCAGAAGTCACAATAGAAGGGAAATAAGCAGCCGTGAGAGTAATTTTTCTAAATTATGTCCCTTTTTGTAGGCAATTGTAAATAAGTCGGTTTATTCATGAAAAACTGATGTTCTGTAAAGCACTGATCTAATTTTAATAGCCAGGACTTCTCTCTTTAAGATATGATATGCGATAGAAAGAGTGAGTAAAGTGTAGCTCACTAAGATAGTCTTATAGTTTATGTTTGGACGTATAATATTTATTTAAACTCCTGTATTATGAGCCTATCAAATTAGAGTTGTTTATTGTGACATGCCATCCGTGGCCTATTTTTGTCCTTTTTCAAAATGTTAATCAGTTTTAGATTAAAAACATATCGATAAAATGATCTCGCAGTAATATTTATAACCGATGAGAGCAGCGGATCTAAAATGATTCTTTATACATGTACACACATACATCGGTCCCACACACATTATAGAGCTACACATACAGATACACACACATACCTATCCACTCAAACACAGACCTAAAGAAGATAGACAGAACAAAACATTAACCTTTTTTTAACAAAAAATAAATGTACATAAACACATATAAATTTTACAAAATGCAGCACCATGTAAGGTTGTAACTTGCAGCAAGATTTGGAAAATATCATCACTGGGCGAACAACATTCTTTTACTAAAACAGGCGCATATTGTCAGTTTGGTGGCAACTCTAGAAATCATTTCCATAGGGCTCTTCATTTCCCATAGAGGCTTACAGCTACACATGACTAAAACTGGCACAGCTATTTAGAACATTGACCAAGGCAGGAGCGCCTGGTGCTGGACATATCCATTTCGCGTGGGTATAATTTCTCTTAAAATAACCTTAAGAAAAACAAAAATGGAAAATTCTTTTGATATTTTGGCCATGGTTCACCTGAACCTTTATTTTTTGTAATCCCTCCCCCACCCCCCCCCCCCCAAAAAAAATCTCTTTATCATGACAATGATTTCATTCACAGGACTTAAAGTTAAGGAATACTTGATGGGAATAATGGGCGTCCATTTTCGCCCACGTCCACGGCTCCTTTAGTTATTATACAACTTCATTGGAGATTCCATCTGAACACTAGCTAATGACTTCTGCAATAAGGCCAGTATTATAATAGTTGATATAATTACTGATGTTTTTGTTTCGATTACTTCATTTGTTTTCCATTATATTTTTCTTTGCCATGACGTCACACTGCACGTACACAATTTGAGGACCGGCTTACAATTCATTTCCGATAATCTGACACCAGTAAAGGCCATAGTGCCATCGAAAGGTCGCATTTGACATTAGAAATGATATTTACTTGGCTTACACTGAACGTTTTGATACAATTATATAGCATGGCACACAGTGAAAGTAAGTATTCATGTAAAGGACGGTCTTGACAACTGGTTTAGAGTTATAGGCTACTCGTATTTGATTTGAACTTCGGAACAGTCATCAAATAGCACGAATCAAAATCAAAGACTTAGTGTCTGAAATAAAGGACCATGAAGAAATATGCATAAAGAAAAAATGTCGTTTTTTTTTTTTTTATATCAGCCCTTGGCTCCGTTCCTTTCCACCTTTTTCTATTTTTTCCCAATGTCCAGTGGTTATGGTATCTGTCTCCTCTTTCTCTCTCCCTGCAATCTATGGCCAAGGCATGTAAGGTACCAGTATCATGCCAACCGATAGCTATCTTGATATAAATTGATGCTAGCCATTCTAGGCAGTAGTATATATATATAATGGGGATTCTGGCTCACTTTTTTGTCAGTTGATTTGGGATCCTTTGTTGGTAGACCATCGGGATCCGACGGTGTGCAGTTTTCGTTCATGGATTCGGGAGTTGCTGACCAGTCCAATCCTGGAGGTGCACACTCGGGGGCAATGTGGGCATTGGAATATCGCAGTGGCTGGCGGAGATGCAGAGGCCTTTCTTCTCTCCCTGGCGCTGGAGATTTTCTTTCGCCGGTTTTCCTCACAGGAGATGAAAGCTTTGTGGGTCAAGGCAGGCCAGTTCAATCTGTCCCCTGCACTGGTTTCTAGCTCTCTTGCAGAGATACCACAGTGTTTCAGAATGTCTCTTAAGCAGTCTTTGTAGCGCTTTTTGGGACGACCAGTCTTTCTGCGGCCTCCTGAAAAAGCCCCGTAGATGATCTTGTGTGGAAGGCGAGTTTCGTCCATCCTGATCACATGTCCAGTCCAGCGAAGCTGGACCTTTACGATCATGGCTTCGATGCTGGCAAGACCAGCTCTATCCAGAACCTCTAAGTTTGCCACCTTGTCCTGCCATTTTATTCTCATGATCGAACGCAGAACCTTCATGTGAAAACGTTCAAGCTGTTTGAGCTGTTTGCGGTACAGTGTCCAGGTATACCTTCAAAAAAGGTTTCCAGCTTATTCTTTTTTACCCTATCATATAATGGAGGGGGGGGGGGGAGGTTCTGACACACTTTTTTCTGGAGGTTCCCAGCACCCATTTTACGGGCTAACTTTATTGGACCAAAATTGTTGTTCTTGGTTTCTGGATCAAAACTGTTGCCTGTCATCAACTTTATATTAAACAAACAAATTGGTAGATCATAAGCCCCATTATATATACTACTTAGGCCCTGTTAGTACGATATATCAAATTAGAATAACAAAAATAGACAGAGATAGTAGAGTAACTATAGCAACGTGACAACAAACAACAATAGCAGTAAATAATTTTGGAATTGTTTGTTCACTACTTGAAATATAACCTTCCACAATATTGACAACAACAACAACAACAACAACAATAACAACAACAACAACAGCAACAACAAAAAAAAACCAACAACAACAAACAGACAAACGAACAGACAAACAACAAAACAAAAACAAACAGACAACAAAACAATAACAACAACAAAAACAACAGCAACACATTGCATTCCTTTAGTCTCTGAAGACTGCTTTATATTTATTAGCGTAAATCAAAACGAGAGATCCGAAGGCTGAATCTCCATTTTCTTAACACGTGTACAAGAGATCTTCAAGGAAAAGGGATGCTTATCAAAGTCTAGGTTAGAAATGCTACTCCTAGCGTCGCGTATCCCCGATTCTCTTCATATCATGTTTAGTTTGTTTTAGATGTCTTTGGGCATTAGTCATCACCGTGATTTTTGCCTCCACAATAACACGCAGTAAATTGTGCTTTTCTCATTATAAGCTGAACTGAATAACAGAACTGAAATAGATAACATGAAAATCATCCTAGCACCCCCTTTGCACCATAATTTTCATATAAATGTTTGCATTCACATCTAAATTCAGCAGTATATTATATTTTTTTTCTTTTTTTTTTATTTCACAACTATAACAGTTTTATATAAATTAGATTCATTTGGGAAAAATGCCAAATGCTTGTTTTATGTTACTTGCAGTTTGTGAATGATTATACATGTAGTTCTTTGTAAGGAGCGTCGAGGGATGTAGAGTGACGCTTTCTATAGAAAAGTGTGCTTTCCTGATGTATTTTCTCATTATGTATCACCTTCCTCTTTCTTAAGTCGTGCTTTACAGAATAATTGGCGTTTTTTTT
>JBCEWB010307885.1:10613-22138 GCA_039654565.1 Peronia peronii | reverse complement strand
TCTATCTATCTATCTATCTATCTATCTATCTATCTATCTATCTATCTATCTATCTATCTATCTATATATCTATATATATATACATCCATGACCGCACACACAACACACACACACAGACCCATACATGCGAACACAGGCGCACGCATAGACAGATAGACAGCAGAGACAGATATATACAGAAAAGACAGACAGAAGACTAATCAACTGAATTCTCTCTATTGGCAAAAACAAAACGTTCCTTTACTGAACGCCACTTTTTCAATCTTATTTACGCATAGGGAAGATAATTTGTAAAAGCGACATCAAACATTACAAGAAATTTACAAATGACTGGAGGTTGATGTGTTTATATAGAAATCAATAGCGTTTCAAAATTTATATTAGACTCAAAAAAGAGAGCCATGTCTCTTTGAACTGAGACTACAATAACATAATAATTGTTAAACTTAGGCCGTTACGAACAACAGACTACTGAATAAGAATGTACATAAAAAAGATATTAATAATTTATACATGGAGACAGAGTGCACGGACATCGTACCAAGAGCTTTCTTAAGCCCAATACACAGTGGCAGTGTTGAAATTTAAGGGAAGGGGAGCTGATCTTGGGGTCATTTTGGAAACCGCTGAAGGGATATAATTTTAATCATTACTGTCGGTTTGACTTGCTCAAATTGGAAGAAGACAATTGAAAAAGATTTGAAATTACCTATGGGTACGATAACAATGGCTGCCATCTAGGATTTTGCTACTGGATCTTGTGTAAATATACTATAAATAGGATTTTTCATTTTTTAACCGATGTGCCTGAAATTCTGCGTATTTTTTCAGTTCAATATCACTAGATTGTCATTTCAGATATTTGATAAAGAATTTAGTTTAATTTCAACATTTAAAAAAAATTGGTATATAAAAAGGTCACTAATTTTTCGAAAACTTGACCCCAAAATCTCAAATTTCTCCAAAGCCTAAAATGATATAAAAAAATATCCCCTCTGAACAACATATTATATTGTTTTGTTCTGTGTTCATGCCAAACTTCATGACAATTGGTCAGAAATAAAAAGTAGATCGCATATTAATTGTGCTGAAAAGCGTCATTTTCAGAAAAACGCTATTAAAGTATTTTCAACGAGAAAAATACTCAAAAGAAGCCTTTATATCGGGCTTTCAAACTCCAAACATGATTGTTTCATATTCTAAAGTTCTCTCCATGATTTCTATGACTTATTTTGCCTTTTATTGGGCATGTGTTCATTTTTTTTTTTAATTTTGTTTTATTTTAATCCATCTTGCTCCTTAGCCTTATCACTAACGGACTGCAGTAGAGTTGTTTCACGGTCTTGGAAGGCATATACACGGCCGCCATGTTCTCGTTGGTCAAAAATAAAAAGATCTTGACCCTTGGTGTCACAGGTCATACACTACTATACTCTGAAAGAGCAGAAATGGGTTAAATCAAGCCCTTATTAGGCGGTGGGAATTTCATTTTAGATATTTTGATGACAATTTTCGCTGATTTTCGGTGTGATCAGCATCTCTAGAGGTCAGCTAGTGTCGATTCCCGGCACTGGAGCTCCCGATATTGGGGCGGAGATCATAATCAAGTCTTTTGTGCATCATTTGCCCTTAGAAAGCGATGCATTGTCGACTATCATTGAATATCGAACCCTAACATGGCCAGGATCTGCACGTTAAAGGTGCCGGTCAACCATTGAATGGCCACTCTTTCAAGGACTTAGAATGAACATATCAACTTGTTCATACCATTTTCATACTCGTAAAAGGCATAACTTTCAAGAGCAAGCAAGAGCCCAAAAACAGTTTTCTTTTGTCTTTCTTTCTTTCTTTTTTTTTTTTTTTTTAGCAAGAACCCGATTTCAGAACAACCCCCCTGAAATAGGAAGTCATTCGGATCTTAAATTGCAATTAAATCGGGCTTGTGAAGTAATATAAAGATCACTTTTGTATCGTTGTAAAGCTAAAAATGTTCTCTATGAAATGAACTGTTGGGGGCTCGTGTTATTATTCATACATATTTCGAATAACAAAGTGAAGACAGTCACCTCAAGATAAACAATCCTAAAACATAATATAGTAAAAATATACGTCATTCATGTCTTCAATTGAGAATAACTCGGGTTGGTGAAGACATAAAAAGATCAGTTTGGTACCGTTTTAAAGCTTATAATGTTCTCTATCGAATGCAATAAGAACCATCAGGGGCTGGTATAATCAAATATACATTTTCTAAAAAACGATTTGAAGACAGTCACTTAAAGGGAAATAACGTATAAATACATAGAGTGAAATAGCAAGTCATTCGCATCTTCGATTGCAAATAACTCGGTTTGTGAAGAAGTACAAAGAACAGTTTGGTGCCGTCTTTAAAGATTAATATGTCCTCTTATATCGAATGCATTTTGAGCCATCAGAGGCTAATGCAGTCATATTTATATGTATATATTCCGAAAACAAAAATGAAGACAGTCAGTTAAAGGAAACCACGCTTTAAATATAAAGAGTAAAATAGAAAGTCATTTGTATCTTCAACTGCAAATAACTCGGCTTTCTAAAGAGATACAAAGATGAATTTAATACCATTTTAAAGCTTCGAATGTCCTATATCGAACGCAGGTTGAGCCATCAAGAACTAATGCAATCAAATAATAAATATATTCCCAGAAAAAACAAACTGAAGACAGTCCCTTCAAGGGAAATAATGCTTTAAATGGATAAAGTGAGAATGCAAGTCATTTGCATCTTCAATTGCGAATATCTTGGGTTTGCGAAGAGCTACAAAGACCAGTTTGGTACCGTTTGAAAGCTTGTAATATCCTGTATCAAGTGCAGTTGGGGCAGTCATGGGCTTGAGTCATCAAATGTACGTTTCGAAAACCAAACTGAAGGCAGCTACTTCAAGCGAAATAATGCTTCAAATAGATAAAGTTAGCAAATCATCCACATATTCAATTGCAAATTGATCGGATTTGTGAAGAGATTCAAAGACATGTTTGGTACTGTCATAAAGATTAAAATGTCCTCTATCGAATGCAGTTTGAACCATCAAGGGCTGGCGTCGTCAAATATACATTTTTGGAAAAACAAAATGAAGACAGTCACTTCAAGAAAACGTAATGCTTTACATAGATAATGCTAGAAAGTAAGCCATTTGCATTTTCATTTGCGAATAACTCGAGCTTGTGAAGAGAAACAAAGACAATTAGGTACTATCTAAACGCATGAAATGTCCTCCATCGAATGCAATTTGAACCACCAGGGATTAATGCCATCAAATGTACATATTCTGAAACACTTACTGAAGACGGTCACTTCAAGTCCAACGATGCTTTAAATGTATAGAGTGAAAATGAAAGTCATTCGCATCTTTAATTATGAATAATATGGGTTTATGAAGGTATTCAAAGATGAATTTGGTATCATTTAAAAACTTAAACTATCCTTTATCGAGTGCAGTTTGAACCAAAGGGGCTGGTGTCATAAATTATTCATTTTTTGAAAAAGAACGTGAAAACGGTCATTTAAAGGGAAACAATGCTTTCAATATATAGAGTGAAATAATTGTGATTAACTTGGGTGTATGAAGAGGTACAACGACGAAATTGGTACCATTTTAAAGCTCAAAATGTTATCTGTCGAATGCAGTTTGAGCTATCAGGGAAAGGTGTCATCAAAATACAAATATACTGCAAGCAATGTGATGATGCAAGCAATATGGAGACAGTCAACCCAAGGAAAACAATGCTTTAAATGGACAGAGTGAAAAAATTAAGTAATTCATATCTTCAGTTGAGAAAGGTTTGTGAAGAGATACAAAAATGAATTCTGTACCATTATAAAGCTTGAAATGTTCTTTCTCAAATGCAGTTAGAACAATTAAGGGCTAATGCCATTAGATATTCATCTTCTGAAAAACAAACTGAAGACAGTGACATCAAGGGAAATAATGTTTTTTATATATAGAGTGAATTGGCCATAATTCTCATCTTTATTTGCGAATAACCCGACTTGTAAAGATTTACAAAGATGAATCTGTACCATTTTAAGGCGTACATCTGTCCTCTATCGAATGCAGTTTGAACCATGAAGGGCTAATGCCATCAAACTCTACAGACTCCGAGAAACAAAATTGAGGACAGTCACCTCAAGGGAAACAATGCTTTAAATATATAGAGTGAAAATGCCAGTCACTTGCACCGTTCATTTCTAATAACTCAGGTTTGTGAAGAGATACAAAGAACAGTTTTGTTCTCTGTTAAAGCTCAAAATGTCTTCTATAGAAAGCAATCAAAGCTATCAGGGTTGGTGTCATCAAATATTCATTTTCTGAAAGACAAAATGTTTCTTTGTTTGTTTGTGTTGAGTTTAACGGCATATCAGCACGATCACGGCTATTTATTGTGCCAAACACAGTAAGATACGTTTTAGAAGAAGAGAGGAAAGAAGAAGAGAAGAAAGAGCGGAACAGAAGACAGACATTCTTTGGTAAAAAAAAAAAAATCTGTATCTGAAAGTGATGACTGCACAGACGGCTTAGAATAATTGTTGTACACAAATGAGTACAAACAAAACGTTCGGCCCTGTTTGATCTGGTGAGTAAATGTCAAAATGACCATAGCAGGCCGAGCCGACAACAAGTGACATCATCTCACTTGAAACTGATGGCAGAGGTTAACTTTCAGAATGTGCGAAGCAAACCCGTGTCCATCGTGTTAAATTTTTGTTTATATCAACAACATCATCTTGGATTTCAGTCATAACATACTGTTGTTGCTCGTATGGTCATTGCGTGTCGGCACACTCACATGCACGTGAGTTTTGAAGGGGAAAAACAACGTAGTTTAAAGCTTTACTAACTTGATCAGGCAAAAAAACCATAACAGTTTTCCATAACAGTGTAATTATTAATCTTAATATTCAAATAGAACTTTTTACAGTATTGGTTAAAAGTTAAAAGTAATCGACTACACCAGTTCCTTCTCTAGAAACTGCGGTTTATTCAGTATGGTTTAACCGAAAATTCGCAAGAACACAAATATAGACAGATCTAGATCTCGATATTGTCAAAACAGAAGTCGTTAGGGAAAAAAACGTTTGTCAAAATACAGTGCAAAGATGTATGACATCAGCAATTAAAGTATATTCGTCAGTTTTGAGACAGAAATTATCTGGTAACACCTCTTCACCTCCACTCTTTCTCACTGACACACACACCCAACACACACACTCAACACAACACACACAAACACACACACACACACTGAAAAATAGGATTGCCTGCAATTTATTTGATATAAAATGACTGCACTCAGTTTTCTGGCCTGCAGGTTCCATGCAGATGCAACAAGTTATTTGTTTGAAATTCCCCATTCTCTGAGGAATAGAATCTAACGTGCTTTGACATTAGGGCATTCTACATGTCAATTTATCCTACTTTTCTTCTTAATCTTTTGACTCATTAGAAACAAAAAATATTAAGGAATTAAGCCATGCAAGACTGGCATTTTGTAATTCCACTCTGCGCATTCCAGTTTTGAATAATTACAATAGATCCTAGTCGTCTCAAAAATGAAAAATTGTGACAGGCCTATTGAGACCTGTCTGCTCTAGCTCTTGATTAGAGAGACCTTTGCTCTATGCTTGATCTACCTATCGGAAGTGCAGTGGTACTGATTGTTGCCTCAACCGTCATTTTTCTGATCTTTGTATATGTGATAATAATGCACGCCATATTGGTCCATATCTTTCTGCCGAAATCCTGGCCTGCTAAAATAATTATTACTTATAAGTATAATAAAGATTTATTTTTTTAAAAATCATGTCAGCTTGTTCATAAAAAAAAAGCACTTAATTACATCGTTAAGGCACTTACAACCAGTTATTGTCTAGAAATAGGTATTGAATACTAATGTGAAGACACATACAGTTGAAATTAACGGTAAAATGTGATTCGTATTCTGAATGATTGTCATTCAACAGTGGCGCAAAGACACTTACAACCCTATTCAGTGACGTAATGCTCACACTGGTACCCTCTCTAACAGCGTGATAGAACATTTACGATGGCCTCTGTTCTGCTCCAATTCAGATGTCATCGGAGGTAATTTATAGACATATTAATGACGCCTTACTGATTAAATATAGGGTTTTCTATATAATGGGACAAATATGTACAGCAATAAATATTCTGCTAGTAGTATGAACTGAAGACTCATTAATTCATTTAATTATTAAAAATGATTGCTAAGTAACTGCACAGTTCAAAACTATATCTGTTTACACATGCGCGGACAATGGCCAAGGTCGACATGTACATAAAACAGAGCGATATGTACACTGGATCAGCATTTTAAACTGACGTGTCTTTATGTTTATGAGTATGTGTAGGAATGCATGTGTGCATGTGTATGTCTTTAGAGTAGGTGGGGTGATTGAGTGGAGGGGGGGGGGATTTTTTTTTTTATAATTACCTTAGTGTAAGAGGGAGTTGAAAAAAAACTATAGAGAATTATTTCTGGACAGTGTAAGGCTGTGCAGCTGGTGTTAACAGCCACGGCGACTTAAAACAATCATGGTAATCAGAAAAAAAAAACAAGCTTCACTTTCAAATCAGCTGTTCAAACCAGTTCACATCAAGAGGCTCCTGCATTCAACTACCCAGGACGTCAATACATACTCAATGCAACTCCGAATGTCCGGTGAAATACAGGAACAATAAGATAAGATTTCAAAGCATGGCATTACCTGCCTTCGTGCCTTGTAAGAGACGTAGACAAGCTGCACTGGAGTGATTGGAGGTATGAGAGACGAGATGCTTTAGTAATATCTTTGGCTTTCCAAACAAAGAGCCAAAGGTAGCAATAGACAAAAGGAGAAGATGGCAGACAAAATTAATGATTGACGAACAACATCAGTGAATAGGACTGGCTTCATTGACAATCGTCTAGGAGTTCTTGAGAAAACTGGCAGTGCGGAAGAAGCTGGTTGTGAAATCCTCTGAAGCCGTCCTCAAAACTCATGGATTAAGATAGGATAGGGTAGAATAGGACAGGATATGACAGAATAAAATAGGAAAGATTAGGATAGGATAGGACAAGACAGGATAGGGTATGGTGGGATAGGATAGAATAAGATAGGATAAGATAGGATAGGATGTAGGATAGGCTAGAATAGGATGGATAGAATAGGATAGGATAAAATAGGATAGGATAGAATAGGATAGGATACAGGATAGAATAGGATAAGATAGAATAGAATAGGACAGGATAAGATAGGATAGGATATAGGATAGGATATAATAGGACAGAATAGAATAGGATAGGAAAGGATAGGATAAAAGTCAGCGTTAGAGATTCATAATACGGAACGTTTTCAAGAGCAGAAGAGTTACGCCTTGTTTTCTTTGAAGGTGCATTGGACAAAATAAATAAATATTCTATTCTGCGATGTGTATGCCAGTTCGAATGCCTTGGAGCAATCGTCTCTGGCTCAGGGTCCCAACCAGAGATCATATCCAGCCTTTGGCCTTAGGCAGACCAAAAATCAATCTTGGAGAAAAGAGCATCCATCAGAAATCTACGAATCAAACTAAAATATGCATAGATTGATAATCTCTATCTACCTGTAGGAATGTGGAAGATGGACATCGACCGCTATATCAGAAGAGTAGATTCAGGCCATGGAGATGTGATGTTTTAGTAAAATTTTAGACATGATCTATAAACAAAACGTCAACAACGACATCATAACAGCACACAGGATCCCATGAAAAACTCTTGACCACTGTCGGAACGACAAAAACTTCGATGTTGCGTCAATTTTCAAGATCCAAGGGCTTAGACAAAAGAGTACGTGACGGCATAGAAAAAAGAAGGAGAGTAAGAGAACGACAGGAGAAGAGAAATGTTCTGATATCATCGGGGAGCTGAGGGGCAGCCAAAGCAGATCAGGAACCAGCAGATGGGACAACAGCAATTTTGCTACCAATGATGGTAGCCTTCGGGTCCGAAGAAGACAGCTGGGTCGTGTGAATCACCTATGGACACAGAGGTAGCTCTGTAGTCCCAGTCTGGACATGCAGAATCGGGCACAGTGGGGGCAGTGGAACTCCGTTGTCGTGATAGTTGAGGATGTTACTCTGTGGAGTTGTTCTCAAGCAGTAGCAAGTCTCTGACGACGATCATCCTCGAAGCTGGTTGAGGCTCTGCGGATCATGGCTCGCCAGCTGGTTCTCTCGCCAGCTGCAGCTTCCAGCTCCTTTGCTTTGATGTTACACCACTTGAAGCTGGCTTTGACAATGTCCTTGAAACGTAGGCGAGGGCGGCCCTGCTTCCTTTTGCAGTCACCAGCTCGCCATATAGCAGCTGTCGAGGCATTCTGTTGTGACCAATAACATGATACCAAAAGGCAACGTCATGTTGTGGCTCTGTCTCCCCTAAGTTGTTATAGTTTCTGAATCTTAAGCTGCATTAGGATTAAAAAGAGATCAGCCATTGGACCTTATGGCTTAACCTATCTTTTAGGTAAAATCGTTGTTTCTATCTGGGTGGCATTTGTTCTGTTTTCAAAGAAACGATCAGCATCACTAAGCACTAAGATACATTTTTCTTTGTCCTCTGAAGATTGGTAATTAAGAGCGTTAGACGACAGGTTTGGTTTTCGATCTTGACATTTCTGTTCTCTAGTTTGGGATTAAGGATATTGTAAACCGTTTAAGTAACGATAACTTTCAAATCTATATCAAATTACACTTGGCTTTTAAAGCCAATAAAAGTACATAAAAAGCCAAGGGATGGATGTTAGCAATGATGACCTTAATAATCATATGAAAAAAATTTCTAGAAAAGAACTTGAGAAGTCTTGGACCAGACAAATTTTGAATAGCGGATGAAAATGCCACTGCATTTGTGGGTATATTTATTACTTCGTAAATAACATTTTACTAATTTTATAGGAGAGAAAAAAAAGTTCTCATTGCATAATGTTTCTTAAATCACTTCCACATTTTCTAGTGAAATAATTCTATGACTTACATTTATGTACAGTTAATACAATCTTTGGCATCCTTATTGGTATCTGCCATAGAAGACCTATGGCTCTTGCACGTTGTGGAATTATATTTTGATTACAGCTTAGGGACTCTTACGATCTTGTAAAGTGAAAAATCTGCCATTGATTAGAGCCGTAAGAGTACTTACGGAAGTAATGTAACCAAATTTTGTGAATGTTGCCATAATGTTACCATGGAACACTGAGCACTCACGATACTCAATAGGCAAATCCTCATCAACACATCAAGTACGATTTTGTGAATCCAAAAATGCTCACGGTGGCTCTGAAGCACAGCCCAGCTAATCCACGTTTCGGCTACAGACCAATTCACGATGTCAACGGAATCTTCCTGACTGTTCGACCAATGACACACGTAAGCAGTGTTCGTCTATGTGACAGAAGCATACATTGCTCCCGTCAATGGAATTAAATCGTCCTTTTATTGTCTCTCTAAAATTGTCCAGACTTTAACTTAGCCTCTACAAGGCAGCTTTCATAGACTGGAATAAAGACTTCGATGTGGTCTACTTGTTTGTGGAGAAAAAACTTCCTATTTTAAGATTCGATTAAAAATGTTACGTCGCCGACCGGGTCTTAAGACCCAATTAAACAGTGTACAATTTATAACATCCCTCTGATACCGTTTCCCATGTGCTAAATGGAGGCACGAAATTCAAGGATCTTGATCAAAAGAGACTCAGTCGAATCCTGAATATCGCTGTGAATAAAATCAAAGATACAAATAAGCAGCAGGTACTGTGATTAAAGACGATATTATTAGACCTGACCTGTTCACTACCGACCCCAGACATTGTTTCATTCACGTTGTGTCAGACTGGACTTAATAGTCATTGACAGAATGAATATAACATTACAATTAGTTGAACTTTTGATCTCATTCGATGGCCATATAGACATATTCTGTAATGAAAATAAGTTTAATAGATGCATCCATATTTTCCAGGAAATCAGTGAACTTGGCTATTATGCTGAAATAATAGTCCTCATTATCGAAATCTTGGAAATGTCCTTTACATATTTATCAGATGCCCATGAAAATTAAGTTGAGCAAGATATATGTGCCCATTTATGGGCAGATATGGAGGACACAGTGGCTCTGTAGTAGGGCGTCTGTTCAAGGAGAAAACAGGCCTGGATCGACTCGCGGATCCTGCATCGGGGGATGGAAGGATACGAAGATCGAAACCCCGCATTTTTTTCAGTGACTGAACAGTCTCCTGGCTTCCTCTGGGTAGGGAAGCCCGACATCTAGCCTTCTCGGATAAGGACGAATATGTTTCGGAGGTCCTGTGTGTACGTTACGCACATTAAGGAACCCTTGGCAGTTCAGGATCGATGAAAGACTAGGCTGTGTGCAGCTGTCCGGACAAAATCTCGAAATTCCAAATTTCTACCCACAAACATTCTCAGCAAAAACAGGCAGCCTCTTGAAAAAAGCCGAGATAACCCTACTTTCTTAGGATTGAAAGGCTTGAGAAAAAAAAATGGCCAAATATCGGACATCAGCGTGACAACTGGCTCTCTAAGAATGTAGAAGATGGGATGAAGAAGACATCAGCTGTGGTTCTTCCCTTAGACTGTGTGTTATGTGTCATTCATGTGTTTCTTTCGTGATACAATGCCCCCGCAGCATTGTATCAAAACATGTTATATGTGTTTTGGAAATAAAGAAACTAAAATGCTATTATTATCATTATCAGTATTATTACATGTACTATTAATTGACATTTCATGTTTGCAAACTTCTTATGTAAACTGTTCATTCGCCAACTTCCTTTTAAATTCGCCCACAGCGTGAAAGATTGTAAAATTTTATCAATCCATATATGGAAATAGGTAAATGTAAACTTTTTACCCAATTGTGACGGATATGTTCGATTATATAGCATGTTCGGTGATTCCTACTTGTCTCGAAATACTAGCATTGACAGAAAAGTTTTTTTTAGCTTCGCCACTTCAATTTCTGCTCACTGCTTTATTTTGTGTGTGTTTTCTCACTAATCAAAGTGAGCTCACGAAGTATGGATGTGACAGTCTCTTTAACAACACTTCAATGATTGATCACAATCTAGCTGTAAATCAACTGACGTCAAAGCGTAAAATGATTATTATTTCCTATTCTTCAACACTGGAAAGACCTAATCTCTGAGGAGTCGCATGCTCTTCAACTCATGCTAAGTGAAGTATAATGAACATTTTATTTAGCTGAAAGGAAATAACATGGTTTAATGAACATGTGATTTAGTTAAAACAGCAACCACAGTATAAGGAAGATGTAATTTAACTGAACCAGGAAGAAATTGTAAATGTAATGTAATTTAGCTGAAACACTTCGAGCCTTTGATTCAATCTCGAGTATCAGAGTTTGTAAATATGACTGTGAGAGCAGTCATTGTTCCTTTCCACCATATCCGCTTGCGGAATGTCCCATT
>JBCEWB010307885.1:0-10603 GCA_039654565.1 Peronia peronii | reverse complement strand
AACCCCCGGGGGAAAGGTCCCCTTCCCTTCCCCCCCCCCCCCCCCCACCTCTCCCGCTCTCCGCCACTTCTTCCTCCAAGCATTCTGTAATATTTCAGAATGAGTTCCATCTTAAAAATAATGGTGCGGGGGTTTAGTGATTGGGCTGCAAGGCTCAGGATCAAAAGCTCCGAGTTCGAATCCTGACAGGTCCCAACATTTTGCAGGTGGAAAAAACAATTTACACACAATTCCTTGATCGAGATCAAACTGGGTACCCGAATAAACGTTATATAAAGGCTCTCTATTGTAAATTATCTTTAATTAAAACAATAATAATAAATTCAAATCAGTCGATGCAATCATCAGATTGTATGATGAATGAGGTAGTTAGCTATTTAAAATGAACTCACAAGGAAAATTGGACAGGATATTTATTGAAATAACCAAAGGCTATGTAGACCAATTATTAAATAATAAACATCCATTGTCGCTTCATATCGTCTATCAGTCAATCCCATTCTGTATTTGGCATTACAGATCATTTTCATCTTGATTTATTATTATTATTTTCTTCAGTAGAGTAACCTCTGCTCTTATAATCCAATTTTCAATGTAGATGACATTAGATGCAATGAATTAAAAATATTCAAGCTGCTCCTTTTTACTTTGTTTGTTCTTCTGGTGTTCTTTTTTCACTGAAGAAAGTTTCACTCTAAAATTCTCAAGAAATACAACTAATTCCAATTTCATGGGCATTTCTTCAAAATCGACGGTGGTGACCCAGTGACCCAGACAAAGAAACAATGATTCGATCATGTAACAAATTCACTGCTCAATCACCCACTTGAAATTTTTAAACAAATCACCCACATAATAATATTAGTTTGCATAAAAAAAAAAAAATCACAAAATAAAATTTTGAAAGATTATTCAGTATTATTTTTAGAGGTTATGGTCTCAGTGATAAGGTAAAAAGTCATGAAACAGCTGAAACTCCCATATGCCAGAAATGGAAATTGTTTGAATGAATTTGAATGAGTAGGGTAACAATGTTATACAACCAAGTCAGAAAATGCTTACACGAACTAAAACAGACAAAACAAAAATTCTCATTGAAGGTAATTTCCGATAGAGTATTGACCTATCTGATTGACAGAAAGGACACAGTTCCAAAACAAAGAGTATTGAAACTGAAAGAGAAAGAATAGTACTGATGATAAACAAAGAAAGAAAGAAACAGACAAATCAAAGAAGGAAATATGAGTGATATCTCCAGCCTGTTTAGATAAATCTATTTTATTACATCATCGGGGAATGTTATATAACTTCAGATTACTGGCATTATTGACTTATCTCATGATTGTTGATTTAGACTATTTTGCAGACAGCTGTTAAGCAAACATAAGATATTGTTTTTTCTTATACTCCCCTTAATATTTCCCCCTCTGCTCCGCCTTGGTTTCCTGTGATAAACTAAACACCATTTCATTCGCATAAACAAACAATATAACTCCATGACTGCAGCATTAATGCTGCTATTTTACACCTCTGCTCGGCAAAGCGAGGTTAATCCTATTGAAGGCCATAAAGGCATCCTCAGCATTGGCTATTTCTATTAGACGTGGATGCAAAGTCAAGTGCACAGTATAATGGTCCATTTTCACCATCATCCAAATTGCATCCTTTTACTGGACACGTCAGGTGAAAGCAAAACGTTTTTTTCCCCCTTCTTTACCCTTTTTTTTATCTTATATCTTATGCGCCTAGGAAAGAGTAAGTAATTTGGCTGGTGGTAAAAATGACTCAATGCCCAGGAACATCTGATAACGAAAGTAATGATATACACAGGGAGAAGGGGTATTGTCTTAGTTGTGTTGAACTTTAAAGAGTTTATCATGTGTAATACACGGTGTATAAAATCCAACATCTGTAAGGCAAAAAGCTCACAAAATGATAAAATATTCTACTTCTCCGTACCAGTTTGTTCTCTGTTGAAAACGCTAGGCTCTCTTCTATGGCAAATTTAGTCTAATTTTGACGTGAGAAAGAAGTACGAATGAAACAGTTTGTTCGTCGTGTCAGCACTGGATGCTGTCTTGTAGTGCAAAATATGGCTTCAGAATGTAAGGGTGATTTCCATCGACTGTTTCTTAAACTATGGGCAAATGAGGCAGTTTTATTCTTTACGTTGGCGCGTGGCAATTCACTTTCTCGAGCATTATCCTTGACGTAATCCCCCCTCCCCCCCACTCCCGGCCCCGTCGTGATATATTTCCATGAACAAGTCTGACCCCCGGAGTAAGATCAAATTCACAATCAGATCCTGAAAAAAGCTCCCTCTAGAGGCTCTTACAGATCTTCTAACCCTGTTCAACCAGCTGTGGTCGACTGACATTCTCCTTCATCCTGGCAGCAGGCCACCATGCTGTCTATTCCTAAGCCCAGGAAAGATAACACTGACCTTTCCAGCTTCCGTTCCCCTCGCCCTTATCTGCTGTCTGTGTAAGATGATGGAGCAGTTAGTCACTAAACGTCTAAACTCTATCCTGGAGAACGACCAGTGCTTTTCCAGTGTCCAATGAGCTTTCGTCCGAGAAGCTTTTGTTTAGCGACAACAAATTGTGGCAATCTCCTTCGGCCTGGCGAAGGTATTGACACCATGTAAAAATTCGGTGTATTGTGGGATTTACATCGGCTAAGCTTTCGAGGTGACGCCTCCTCCTTCATTTGGAGCTTCCTAAGTGGGCGACACTTCAGCACGCGGCTCAGTTCCACCCTCTCTGATTCTTTTTAAGGAAAGAGGTGATTTCACAGGGGCGTGTCCTCTCATCCATTCTTTTTAACATCAAAATCAACCATCGCAGATCAGCTGGCTCAAGGAACCAATCATTTCCTGTACGTGGATAATTTCTTCAGAAAACATTTACCATTGACACGCAGCTTCGGGCAATCCTAAACATTATCTAAGCAGAAAACTGTAGCCAACCATTTCTGAAACAACAACAACAACAACAACAACAGCAACAACAAGAACAACAACAAAACCACCCAAAACCGATCACATTGCACTGTGAAGAATGAAGCCAAATTTCTGAGTGTGATATTGATCCCAAAATTACTTTCAGCCCTCATAGTAATCACACCAGCGCCACTTCCTCTAAAGCACTTAATATTCTAAGGCTGTATCAGATGCAGAATGGAGCTACTCCATTACCGTTCCTTTGTACGCTCAATACATCACTGTCTATGGATCAGCCAAGCAAAACTAGTCCACCATCAGAGCCTCAGACTATCCTGGGACATATCGCACCTCCCCAATGGATGGGGAGTCCACAACCCATGAACCCTGCCTCCAAGAAGTGAGAAACTGTCCCTTCAGTACCGAGTCAAACGTTTTGTCACACCCAGAATACCCAGCCGACCAACATGTCTGCGAACTCCATTTCTCAAGATCGCTTCCACCTTTCGTGTCTTTGCTACCAGAAGGTGAGATCGGGTACGGCGAGGTAAGTTTCAACCCCGAGCGGATCCAAAGACCATGACTGATCTTTGAGCTAGCTGCCGGAGGGGGGGGGGGGGGAGCGGGGGAGGGGGAGACTTTTACGGGGCAGTTTCAAAGAGAATTTTGAGTAGACGCTTGAAGCGGTCATCTCTGATCATCCCGACTACGAGTATTTGTTCCCGGACGGATACAAGAACGACAAAGCCGTCAGCACCGGCTCAATCTCTGTCTTGGGGGAACACATGCTGTGGCCTCAATCCAAAATTCTATATCTTCACGATCATCTACATAGCTTTACATACCAATGGCAGGTCCACACTTCCAAACATTCTGATTTTTTTCCCAATTCCTTGTTTCTACTCAAGACCCTGAACAACCCCACTTCTAGGGATGATAGAGTGACTCATCTCTTGCAACACCTTCAAAGTCTATTCACCAGTGAGCGGCATAGATTCATGCTCGAATCAGGTCACGCAGGCAAGCAAGTAGTAAGGCAATAGATTCTCTCGCCAAGATCGGCCTGATAATGGATTTACCGGATGCAGGATGTGTCTCATCTGGTTCTCAGGCCTATCATTCATGAAAACATCAACTTGCAAAGGCACGGCGATAGAGCCGCGAACACGAGACAAGTGGTCCACAACTGCCAGGTTCTGGATCATTCTCACTTCATTCGTTCTTATCTTCTCAGAAAAGAAATGTTCCTACAATGTGTGACTTGCGACTGTCAAATGACTTTAGTATAAAATTACGCCGACTTTAGAGACACTCGAGAAGTGAGCTTCTGGAGCCCTTCTCTAAGGGCCCTTTCCAGAAATAGAGGCCACAGACTATCCTGCGCTCCTTGCCGAAGACGGGCTTTTATTTCAAATTTGAAATCACCGGCGGAACGCATTTGAAAAAAAGGACACACACATACACACGAAATGCACGCTCACGCATATAATTTTTGATAAATTTCATTTATAATATTTGACCTTCTGATTTATACAGCCATTGACAGTCTTTTTGTTTTTGTCTCGTAAACATATCTGATCGTGCTTGGCACAATATAGCCCTAATCGTGCTGATGTACCGTTAAATCTCAACACGACATATTATTCCACAATGTGACGACATTTGAGGGATGTAGACAAAGTGCATAATGTGTCTAATCCACTTCGGTCTTGGTTCAATTTAACGTTCCAGTAATATCATTCCTGTCTCCAAAGCAAAAATTAACACTATGACATTATATATGAAAGAGTATGAAACGAAGCTGAAATTGATCGGAAACGGATCCACTTCGTTTGCACGCTAATAGTGTTAACTGTTATTGTGAACCCTGGAAAAAACGTCTCCCGTTATTGCGACGAGGTTAGACTGAGGGAGATAGAAGATGGATGCACTGTGTTTCATACTATGAGTACTTGTCTGATGACGTCATTCTATATAACATTTTAATTATGAATTAAAGACTATGAATTGTAACCGGTTGGATTTTGACAGATCATTTCAAATTAACAAAAGCTTTTAAGTGCAATCGTGAAATGAAATGTCTGAGACACGCCAATATCTCAATTGAGTTATATGTTATGTAACGTAAAACATGACTCGAAATATATTACATTACAGCTGATTCCACTGTTATCGACATCCAACATTGATTTGAAGTAACATTACATCTGATGACGTCATTCTATATGACATTTTAATTATGAACCTGTCATTTACTTCGCTGAAGATTACATAAATACTTTGCTTTCAAGCTGATTCAACAAAGTTTCTCGTCATTTCCAAACAGTGGTTAATCGTACTCTCAATAGCCACAAAAACTTTTCGAGCATTGGCCCAGAAACGCTGTGCTGTGTATATTACATTCTATGTCTAGTGGTCTTCCTCTGGAAGTTACAGCTGTTAAGCTTACAAGTGTCAAAAGGGCGATGTGGTTGCTTATCACACTTTCCAGTGGAATTCCCTTTCCAAACAACATACAGTGTCATAAAACTGTATCATCTCAAAGCATCTGCTACCATTTTCTAAATATGAATGTTTATATTCATAGAAATCCCGATAATATGGCAATTTCTTTTGACACTTTTAGGGCTAAAATAATAAAAAAAATAAATAATCACACGTCCTTCAATATTTCTCACTGAACTTTTTGCACGAATCTTTTTAAAGAATAATTGCCCGCGTTTCAAAGCATTGTTGCAACCAGATTTAAATGATGAAACAAAGCTTGCGCTATAGGTTGATCTGAAACTACGCTAGCATTTCCAATGAACTTTTTTTCATTCGTCCAAATGTTATAATCTGTCTTTGCGAGGCATATGAAACAGAAAAGCAAGAAGTTTTAAGAAGAAACAATGACTTTTATCTTTTGATTTTCCTAACTGGAAACTTCACCAAGTCTGTTGATTAATATAATGAAAATGTTTTCTTTTTATCATGATATTTTTCTGTTTCTAATTTTATAGAATTTCGCACATGTTTCTTCCTTTTCCACAATGCTTGTTTTTGTGCCTTATGTGCTCAGCAAAGGGAACAAGTTTGACTGAATAAAAAAAAAAAAAAGCTCATTATTTAGGTCTGGTCCATATCTGGGTTCACACTTGCCTGGCGTATAGCATGCACTGACAGACAATGCCAAAAGTACAGACATTTCAAATATTGGCATTAAGACAGATATGTGCTTTGAGCTTGGGAGGACCATTCTTCTTCACTTGCCACGTATTACGGAGGATAACATGTAAAGACTATGAATTGTAACCGATTGGATTTTGACAGATTATTTCAAACTTAATCAAAGTTTTTAATAATAACTTGTGAAATGAAATAGCTGAGAAGAGCCACTATTGACGAGACATGATCAGAGACAGGTGATTGGAGACATGATAGAAGCGATACCTCCAGTCCTTCAATACAATGAGCACCAGAAAATCAACGATTCGGTCACCTTATGTGGATGATCTCTGGCCAATCACCTATCAAGGCGTACAACACCAGATTCTGGCCAATCACCACCAAGGCGTACAGCATCAGATTCTGGCCAATCACCCATCAAGGCGTACAACACCGGAATATGGCCAACCATCCACCAAGGCTTACAACACCAGAATCTGAGCAACTACCCACCACAGCGTACAATCCCAGATTCTGGCCAACCACCCACTAAGGCGTTCAACACCAGATTCTGGCCAACAACCACCAAGTCGTACAACCCCAGATTCTGGCCAACCACCCACCAAGGCGTACAACATTAGATTCTGACCAACCACCCATCAAGCCGTACAACACCAGATACTCTGGCTGGAAAGCCAGAGGAAGACCAGGACAGTGCCGGATGGAGCGACTACGCGGCTGGACACACTCAGAGTTCACAACATATTCCTTCTCCAGGCTACCCGCCTCACGGCTGACAAAAGCCTGTATCTCTCGGCAATACTTAACGGTACCAGCGGACAGAAAAATCTCCTGAACTGAATATGTCGCAACTTGTTCATAAATTAATAACTAAATCTTGGAACCATTACTATTGTCTGTAATTTTTTTGTATGTTCTACTGACCTGAACGCAGATTAAAAAAAAAAAAAAAAGAAAGAGAGACTAGAATGAATTCTGATAGTTCTTGGCAGTGATAGGAATTAATGACATTTCGTCCTCTCTCAAAATTATCAAATGTCGTGACATATAATGCTATGAGGCATCTTTAGGCAATGATTACAAACATGGAAGACTGTCCTCTGGAAATTTCTCATGGAATATTAATATTGCACCTTTGAGCACACTGAAATTGCCAATTATTTTATGTATAGCCTTTTATCTTTTTCTCACCATATCACACTATATCTCATTTTTATATCTGTAACTCAAAACAGTGAACACTAAAACACCAGAAAAACTGTCTGCCTGCACGCTTAATATAGACACATCACATGATGTTTTTTATCAAAGTGTTTACAGACTGTCTAAAGGTATAACACCAGAGGACATGCTTTGCTGATTCTCAAGCGGATTTTTTGTTTGTGAGACCTAAGTCCAAAATTGAAAATAACTATTTTTGACTTGGTGTTTGTTATTTTACGCTCTTGAGCGTCAAATTAGTCGACAAACTCCTGGACCATTTATAAGTTTAACTCGGTCGCCTACCAGATAATAGCCGGAATTCGAGTTTTTTGAGTGAAGAAAAACAAGCAACATTGCCAATAAGTACGTAATACCAGGAAGAAAGAGATGGATAGATAATTATTATTTTTCCTTTGTTGTCTTTGTGAACTGTTTTCTGTTGACATAATCTGACTATCTGACCCATTTATAAGCCGCATTTGCTGTGCCCATTACACGTATTTCCAATCCAAACTAAAGTCCAGCGTTCTTGTATTTGCTTTGTCGAGGGACAATATTTCTTGATGACAGAGTGTCTCTGTTTAATTGCACAATTATATTGTTGTTGTGTCCTGGTGACAATGTAATCTTTCTGAAATGACGAGTCTGTCTTTGCTGTTGACATAACGTTTACATTTCAAAATATTTATCACCTAATCTATTGCAGGATACGTGACGATTCTTAATTCTTTAAAATCATATTATAAAGTATCGTCTTTATAAACAAGGCAAAATTAAATAGTAGGCCCTATGTACTTGTTTTGTGTGTCTCTCAACTCTGGCTATAGCAATTTTTGTTAAAATGGTTGTGAAGACTGGAACTGTCGTATCAGGCAATGTAATTATCACAGGTAGAAGTTATCAGACACTGTGATTATCACAGGTAGAAGTTATCAGGCAATGTGATTATCACAGCTAGAAGTTATCAGACAATGTGATTATCATAGATAGAAATTATCAGCGAATTTGTTTATTCTGTTAGTTATCATAGAATTTGATTGTCATTACTGTAAGTTATCAGAAAATGTGATTTGTTTTCCACAAATCCCGAGAGGTTTAATCGTCCACAGCCCACTGTGTGATTGTATGGATATATGGCCCTCTCAGCCCAAATACCCAAGATTAGTTTACCGTTGAGGCCACTATGAGCATTTCTTTTGTGGCTGATGGAGGAGAGACTTGTCCTGCTACAGAAAACGACTGCGGCTGATCGTGGTGTGAGAGAGCACAAAATGCTGCATACATAAGCTTCAAAACACTGACAGATAAGGAAATAATGGATTTGCAAAGCAACAAAACAATTACAGACTCCGAAAAACTAACTGAATTGTATGTTACGTAATATAATATATATCTCGCAGCCAGTCAAAATGAGACGTATGTCGATTTTTCACCATATGGGTTTTTGTATCATGTGAAAGCTTATTTCGTACCTTTTCAGGTGGTGAAAAAAGTTTTGAGCCAGCTTCATTCTAGCCAGAGATATTGCAGTTTAAAGAGACAAGGGGGGACCTCCAACAATGACCGAAATTCCGAGAAAATCGAGTTTAAATGAACACATAAATCTACATACCTACCTCACAAAAAAACCGATTTTAATGAAGAAATATTGATAAATCGAGGGTAAGACCGATATTGTCTTGTTCAGAAATGAATATACTTTCGATTTCTGCAATAATAATAATTTTAAAAAATTCGTTATCTGATCCCCCTCATCACATTCAAAGCCCGATTCTCGGTTCTAGCCCAGCGACTTACGTCTCTTTTGGACTGGCCGCGAGACATATGACTTATATAAAAAATATATATCATATTCCAGCTGATTCAATTGCAATAATACTTTGTCGTTATCATCAACAACCTTATCATCACTATCAGCATTATCAGCATCTTCATTATCATTATCTTCACGATCATCATCTTATCATCCTCATTATAATCACCGCTCCTACTATTGATTACTGCAGTTACCGACTTTGCTTTCGTTTTATTTGATAATAATAAGGGTCATGTTTGTTCCCTTTCTGCCTGCGTCCTGTTCGGATGAAATATTAATCACAGCAGTAATTTATCAAAAATTGTATGTAAGCTTGATTACAGGGCATTTTGAACAGATCGGGGTATTGAATACTGATGTTAAAAGACACATACGGTAGAAATCAATAGAATAACGTGATTTGTATAATGAATGTTAGTCATCAAACATTTTCATAAGGGCACTTACCGAAGTATACAAAGATCATAATATTCACACTGGTACTAGTGGTAGCTTCTCTGAAAAGGATGATAGAACACTTACGATAGATTACCCCTTTGTTCTGCTAGATTTTTGGTTTCATACCAAGTAATTTATAGGCTCATTAATGCCATCCTATTGATTAGACGTGGCGTTTTAAATGAGATGGGGCCAATTTATTATGAACAGCAATAAATGTTCTACTAATAATATTAATTAAAGATCCATGATTTATTTAATTTATTAGTTTTTATTTGTCAATTAACTGCGCAGGTCAAGACGATGTGGGACAAATAGGTTGCGACCCACTCCCGTTTAGACAACCAGATCCATGGACAATGGCCCAAGTCGACAAGACAGAGGACAGAGCGATATTACGTACACTAAATCAACATTTTATGCTGACGTGTCTTTATGTTCATGAGTATGTGTAGGTCAAGAACTGAATAAAATGATGGCACTGTCTACATTTTAAAGTCTTTTGGTTCTTCACTAGCATCGGGACAACATTCTCATTAATCAATCAATGAATCATTGTCATCATTTTATAGAAATGTCTTAAAATATAAGACGCCTGCCTACGCCAACCAATCAAATACACCCAAAGAAGCAAATATCAATATATAGAACTTGATATCGTGGAACTTGAATACGTTGATATCACTTAGCCAAATGTTCGAACCGACTTGGCTTTTCGTCTGGGCAATAAAGAAAACATGTAAATGTAAAATGTAAATAAAGTACTTGCTGTATGCGAAGAAAAAAGTTAATTAAATGATTTTGATTACTGTTTAATTGCAATTTTTTAAAAACTGAAAAATTTAAAAATTATTAAAGAAAGAAAGAAAGAAAGAATTTAGAACGAACCAATAGGCTCATGTAAATCGGACTTTTTCTTTCGCAACGATTCTTCATTCTAAATGATAAAACTGCGATCACCATCACCATCATCATCATCATCATCATCATCATTTTACGAAAAATATATACGACTGTCCAACCGGTAACTAATCAAA
>JBCEWB010307665.1:0-22139 GCA_039654565.1 Peronia peronii | reverse complement strand
CGATGCAGGACCCGCGAGTCGATCCCGGCCCGTTTTCTCCGTGAGCAGACGCCATACCACAGAGCCACTGCGTCCCCTATCTGACACCATCGGTCACATGTGGCTTTGCTTATATGGTGAGACATGTCTGAAATCTTACCATTCATCAAAACTTGTCTGTCAAGGCTAGAATAAATACACAAATGAGCGAGTGAGCGAAAAGTCCTCGTTCATATGACATGATCGATTTTGAAACACTCCAGAGGATGGACTCATCAAAATTCCAACGTGGTGAGAGGCCTGGTCATGTGGTCATTGAAATTATATTGTGAACAAAATCGCAAAACACTCCTTTTTCAATCGAGACGCATCGAAAGGGAATCAAACTTCCTCTTGCCCCATCTGATGTTCTTACACTCGAAAGTTGCACAGTAACGACTTATGTTACAATGTCGTGTGTTTAACAGTGTAAATAAAGGAGCAGATGACTGTGATATGTGACAGTTCATAATGTTTTAAATCAAACTTACAGAGCCTTGATTACTATCTCGTCCGCGAACCCCCCCCCCCCCCCCACCCCCCGACACTCCCACGTGGAATGAAAGGGCAGATAAAAATCTAAACCCGATCATCACCGCATGATCGCGAGGGGATTCTAAACGAGTCAATATTCATCTTTTTTCTCTTTCTCTTGCTCTCCTCAGAGCTTACGCCAAACCATGATGCTGGAATCGGACGATGCCATAGCACAACCGGCTCTCTTTACCAGGTCTTCTAGACCACCATCACCACCACCCGTGAGCACGCTACCATTATTGCCACCAACATCAGCAGCAGCACCACCACCGGTGCCTACTTCCCCGCCGCCCCAGATCCCCAATGCCTACCACATTGTGCAGGGGCGTCGACCCTCTCAGTCCTCTGAACCGCCGTCTGGCCCGTTTGAATCATCCGCTTCTGCAGATCCACCACCAGCATCGCAGAGGTCACGCAAGAACTTTTTCTGGAATAAACGCAAATGAGATGACAATTTTGCTTTATTTGCATAAGTACATGTATAGTTGTTTTTCTTTTGTTTCCTTTCCTAAAAAATGTATAAGGGCCTCAAAATCGCAGCAAAATTTATATACTGAAACAAAACAAACGAACAAACGTTCAGATTTTTAAAAAACAACAATAATTAATTTGTAATATGATAACACCCTGCTATTATCAAACACGTACGTTTCTTGTTTTTGTTATTCGTTTATTTTTGTTTGGTTGTTTACCCATTGATATGAAGGATATTGATGTTTAAATTAATGTTCCTTCTTTCTGTATCTTTTTTTTCCCCCTTCTCTTCCTTCATCTGGGTTTTAACGACCTTAGACCCTATTATTGAGGAGTCACCTGTGTTTCTGGAATGCATTGAGACAAAGATCATGCTGATTCCATTTCTCATTTTTCAGTCATTTTCATTTATGTACCAGTACATATTATATTTCATCATACTATTGCTATCCAGTATGTTTAAAGTGCTACGTTTTTGGTTTTTGAACTAGCCATAGCTATCCTTCAGGTAAGTAAATGGCTAACAGTAGAAAATAGATTTGGATTTGATCACGTTTCGATGTTGAAATTGGCTAATCATGGATATATTACAGTAGACTGAACATTTTTCATATTTTCATAATACAATGAATGAGTTTTGTCATAGTGGAGGCACTTCATAAATAACATGCAATGCCCTCAGAAAAAGTCCAAATTTACAAATTCCTTAACTCTGAGAGAGAATGGTCCTAAACACAGCTATCCACGTTGAACAAGCTCTTTCTTTTATATTTAAAAACACTGAGGTAACAATTTTAATTTGACAGTGAATAAACCCTGTATTACATAGGGGGTAATGTTGGAGTTCATGGGCATAAAATCAGCAGTTTCTAAAAATTCAGTTTGTGTGCAAATACACTTACTTCATCACAAAACCAATAATTGTAAGGATAATTAGAGCAATAAACGTTCAATAGATGTTGAAAGCCTTCTGCCTTCAAAAAATTTTTTGAATTTCCACTGAAAACTTCCACATGATTTTTTAACGCTTGTAAACTCTGACATTATCTGTATGGGATAAAACAATTTTGAGAGCTAAATAATTCTATTCCTAAGTCATTAAACAAACAAGGAGTGATTTGCTCATATAAGTACATTTTGTGGAAGAACATGGAACCATTTTTCAATATTTCTTGCTGATGGAGTGAAATAATTTCACAATAATAGATTTGTTCTTACCAAGCGAATGACTGGAAATCCCTGTCTAATTTTAGTAAGGGGGGTACAAACATTCCAAACTGTTCACTACCACTGACATAGAAAAACACATAAAAAATATATGGTACTGGTGACAATAATGTTCTTGGATCTTGTGGTGCAGTGGTAACAAACATCTGTGGGTGTTCTTTTTTTAGCAGGGGGTACAAACACTTTGACAGGGATTTCCAGGTTTTTGCATAGTCGAATATGAACTGTTTTGAACCAGTATTGATAAATAAGCCCTCAAAATCTTATATGAATGTAAAATGTTTTTTAAACTGTAAAAGACTGAGTAATGGGAAAAGACCTAGTACAAAGCTTAAGGACAAGTGCAGCAGGCTTTTTTCTTTTTTTCGAAGAAGTGAGTCAGACGAGTGAATCTGAGTCATAGATTCATTCAAAATTTCTCAAGTTTTTTTTTTTTTTTAGCCAAATCATAATCTGTGGTGCTTTTCATCCAGAAAGAGATGACACTCTATCTCAGTTGATAGGGTATGAATTTGTCTCCTTTTTGACTTTTGCTCAAAACTATACTTTCTCACACAAATCTTAAAATTTATATTTTACAAACCAGACATTGGGATGGTGTAAAATTTGGCATGTATCTTGTAAATAAGTCTATATATCGAAAGTGTCTTCAGAATTTATCTATATTTATTGTATTTTTTTAATCCATTTTTGTTATGTGCAGAATTTTTGTATTTTTTCTTGTATAATTTATGTATAATTTGCAACAACAACAACAAAAAATCATAAAAAAGGCATTAATCATACCATTGTAAAAAAATCATGAAAAAAGTTGCTTTTTATTACAATAGACAATGTGCATTTTATAGAATGTTAATATTTCATTTCATGTTGAAGTTGTATCGCTTCAAATATTATTGTTTATTTTCAAGATGGCGGCAAATAATTTGTCATTTCCAAGGCAACAAGCGATACGAAACATATTTTTCCTTTGTAAATTATCTAATTGTAGCCCATGGAGACACTTAAAGCATTGAAAAAATGTTTTTTGATATTTGTTTTAAAAATTCCTCTTTACTGCCACACTTCCTCTTAAAAATAGATTGTCCATGGATAAAGCCATGTCAAATGTAGTACTGGCAAATTGACCAATGCCTGTGCAACACGTGTGATGGTGCACTGAACACTAAAGATTATAGTGGCCAAACTTTAACTGACATGACTATGATTAAGTAAGCTTGTTCTGAAATTCAATAAATTATTGGTATTTTGATACTGTTTAAAAAAAACAAAAATTATTTCAGTCCAATGCAATTTTATAAGAATGGGAAAACATCGAAAGCTGAGATGTTAAATTGATAACAAAGCTCAAAAGCATTTGAAAAGGACATGAGATTAGAAATGACTACTATCATGAAACACTTTGTCTGAATTTCATAGCCTTTTTGGTTTTTCGTCAGGCAGCTCACATTTTTGTAACTGTTTTAGAAATCAAATATGGAATGATTGTATAATCACAAGATATTTTTAGCTATATGAATGGAAACAAAAATAAACAGCACTTAACTAACAGACAAAACAGAAAAACAATTGGAATAATTCTTTAAATTTCTCATTTAATTCACAGACAGCAGATATCATACAATTTTTTCTTTCAGATAAAACTCTGTTCCAACAATTTCAAATCATTTTGAAATTGAAGAATAAGTTATATAAATATGAATCAATTTTTGAATGTATGAATTTACATTTCTAAGTGGACTAACTAAGTCTTATTTCAGTTAAATTATGTACATTTACATGTTGTTACTGAAGAGCAGTTTGTACAATAATTCATACAGCATCAAACAGAAAACACATCAAGACTTTCATCATGATTTACAGTAACATTCACAACTTTTACTGGGTGAAGCAATCCACCAAATTATCATGCAGAGATCACGGTACAATACTATGATATTTAAAACAAAAACATTTTATCCACAAAGCTTTATGTTGCTCTTCCATTTTCTTCAATAATTTCTCATTGTTGCAAATAGATGGTATAGCTTTCTTTTCAAGCTTTGAATCTTCATCAGTGTTTTAATTGTGAGTCACAAACATACACATGTAACATCCAAATCCATTCTTTTTTCATGTCAGATTAATTTAAAGTAATGAACATGAATGTATAAAAAAAAAATACTCAGTAAATTATTGAGGGTGTGAGGTATTCTGATATCACAGTATTATATATCACATAGACTGACAGTCAAATATAAATGCTAATTAAAAAAATATGTCTCAAATATTATAATTTGGCAAAGAATATTCTTGAATGGCAATGTAACAAATATTAAGAAAATATTTTGGCAGATCATCATTTGTATCCATGGATAGAGCTATAATGGTGCTATCCCAACTCTCTGACATTGATGAAATCAGTGCATGCCAACTTATTAAAAAATCATCATTTGATGATTATTTGAAATAATGCCTCTGATATTTCATGAATGCAATTGCTATGAACATTTTATTTTGGCTGTTAGATTAAACTATAAACACCTTGACTCTATAAAAAAAATGCATTTAGAGGAATAGAAAACAAGATTTCTTGGAACCAAAAAACAGCTAAATGTTTCAAGCTTCCTTTTTGACTGTTTTTCTTAGTTCGTTTCACTTTTCTCTATACTCGAGTTCAATGTTATGTGCATCAGTAGAATGTCATAGATAAAATCTGTATGGGGCATATGTATGTCATTTTATAAGTCATTTGTGCAATAATCTTTCTGATCGAAATCTGATCCTACTAAAAAAAAATAGTTTTTATTTATACATGCATTGTTCACAACTTGAAACATTTTTCTATTTCTAATAAAATTTACTGCTTTAATGAAGCATCAAACTGATGGAATCATTTTTTTTTTCTGTACTTCTTTTGATGTCTCAAAGCAAAACTGTCAATGAATGTGACTGTAGATTTTTGAGTCAAACTAGGAAGCAGCTGGAAAAGTTCAACTGCTTTACCAATGAAACAAAAATCCATTTCAATAAAATAAGGGAATAGAACTACATATTTTTTTTCAGTCCAATACAATTTTGAAGAATGGCAGAACATCAAAAGTTGAAATGTTAATTTTAAAATAAAATTCAAGAATATTTGGGGAAAACAAAAATCTGCCAATTAATTATTATTTGGTGTAACTGTGTTTTGCCTTATTCCCCCTGAGTTGTGAGACTAAATTCTCACTTAAATGCTTGGATGATTGTCAAAGTCAAACACTGCCTGCCTACATGAAATAATCTTGAAGTTTTATGACACATACTCATTGGCAAGGCTGCTGTGTGCTAGTCTTTGGAATGTGAAAATAAATAATGAAAAGATGAAAACATATAGCACAATTAAATGAGTTAATGCTGTTTCAAAAAAGTCATTTCTACATGAATTTATAAATTCATAACTTACAGTGGAAGTTTCTCACTTTATGATTTCCCTCACAAAGAGGACAAAAAAATTTGCTAGAATAGACTATGGACAAAACACATCCACACATACACACACACAATGAAATCAGAATAAAAACCTTCCATAAAGGAACCTACAAAATTATCATAACACCTTCAGAAAAATTAAATCAGAAAACATCAAACAATGAAAAAATCAATGCCGATGGTTTAAAAAAAAAACAAAAAAAGAAAATTCAGGACAGCCAAGTAACAAGAAAAGGTAGTGATCTTACATCATTTTAATTCATTCACATTATCATTGGTTATGCCCTAGAAATATTTAGAATTCCTAACTATTGTTTAGTAAAACACTGACTCTCTAACTATCTAACTGCATTTAAAAAATTTTTATTGATCAAACATAAAACAAAAGACTCTATATCTTATTAAATCTATTATAGTAATTTCTGTAAAGCTAAATGTATCAATTTTTTAAAAGAACAAAGAAAAAAAGAAATTCTCAGAACTGTGGGCTAGTCATACTTTGAATCAGCCAAGGAAGTGTTCTAAGTAATGGGAAGTTCATTTTTTCTTGGAGGACTTGCCACTTGAGCGTCCTGATTTTCTTCCACTTTTCTCTTCTTTCCCCTCTGCTCCAGTCCGTGGGGAATCAACTTGGGAGGGACTCGGTGCTGCTGTCGTGGTTGCAGATTGGGGTGGTGCACTGGCGGAAGTAGACTGTCTTTCCAGCTGTAGACAGAAAAAAAAAAAAAAAAAGAAAAAAATCAGTAATGAAAAATTAATGTTCTCTATCAAACTGCAACACTTCATGACAATTCTTTTTCGCCAGGCTAATCACTTCTCTTTGTTTGACACATTTGTTTTTTCATTATGTAAGTAGCCTTTCAGTCCTAACAAAATAGGATTATCTCGATTTCAAGTGTCCGGCCAATTTGATCGGAAGAACTGTTTTGGGTAGAAATTTGGAATTTACAAATTTTGCCTTTGCAGTAGCATCTATGCCTGCTCTCCATCCAATTTTTACCTGCAAAGGTTCTTATTTTAACATATACAACGTACACATGGGATCTCTGAAATATGTTTGCCCTTATTCAAGAGGACTAGATTTTGGATTCTCTACCCAAAAAGCCAGGGCACTGTTGAGTCAATGGAAAAACAAGCATGTTATGAATCTTTCCCACCCCTGGCAGGATTCAAACCCAGTGGGACATTTTCACCAAAAGGCAGATGCCTGGCCCCTTGGCCACAGTGCCCCCTTTCCTGGAAAGTAAAAGCTGTTAAAGAAATACATTGAGTAAAAAAGAGGAAAAAAGTCATTTTGGTGCTTTTTGCTTTAACTTACACAATGAAAAATTCTTAAAAATTCACAGGGTAGGGAAAATGTTTTCCTCTCATTCTTATAATTTTATCAAATTTTCCTGTGTAAGACATGTCAGATTTGTTCAGCTCTCTTGTGTCCAGCATAAGGAAATAAATGGGCTGGTCAAAAAATAAAAAACGTTTGCATCTTATTCTACTGTTGAAAACAAAAGATGTGACATCCAGCTACCCAAATTTTATAATTTGTTTTTTCTTTTTTTTAATACCAATTGTAGTAATCAGGTTGAAAGAGCTTGGACTGATTTTATAATTGCAATGGTTATTCATGGACTAATATTGGTCAAATATCCAGAGTCATCGAGGTGCTTGTGATGAATTAGGTCATAGGGTGTATCCTGAGCAGTTGACCCTGCCAGGCAGAGCTAATGTCTCTCAGGGTAGATTTCACCTTAAAGCTTTTCCTCTTAAGTAGGTTGCCATCTAAGGCTTACAAATTCCATCTACAAGTGGGGATAACAGCACATAGTGTACTCAAGGGTCACCCATCTGGTGCTTGATATAGTGATGGGTGAGCCGATCAATAAATTATCAACTTTTGTGATCAATGCATAATTCCATTGACCCACCAATAAGCCAGAAGCCGGTGGATCTATCAATTGATCAACAGACTCACAAGTAAGCTAGCGAACAACTGAACTGTTAGCCAGACAACAAATTGCATAATAATTTGTTACAAAGCAGCCAACAATACATTGTATCACCTGCCCAGCCCATCAGAACTTGCCACTCACTTGTCAAACAATTTGCCAGGCAATTAGTCAATAGCCTTATCATTTAACTGTCCAGCGAGCCACTCAAGCAACCAATCAATTAACTGATCGACCAACAATCAACCAAGCAATCAACCAACCAACCAATCAACCAACAAACTGACCAATCAACCGATCAACCAAGCAACCAACCAACCAACCAACCAACCAACCGCCATCCAATCAACTACATGACCAACCAATCATCAACCAATCAACCAATGAACCAACCAAATAACCTGCCAGCCAGCTTATCAGTTACATATACAAATAAACAACCAGTCTACCATACTAAATGACTGGCCTGACCAAAGATTTGCTGCAATCAGAAATCAAAATAAGCTGTCACCATACACTCCAAGGAGTGTCAGATAGGGATGTGTTTGTTCACCATATCTTTTCAACATCTACATAGAATTTATATTTCATAAAAGTAAAGAAAAGATTGGAATCAATTCAGTGGCAGAAACATTCAATAATCTGAGGTAGGCAGATGAGACAGTACTGCCGACCAACAGTAAAGACGACCTACAGTATCTAGTCACCACAGTCAAGAAAAATGCTGAAATAAATGGACTTGGCATGAATATCAAGAAAACAAAAGTAATGATCATGTCCAAAAAAAACAGGAATGAAGACAAACATAGAGATTGATGGTAAAGAACTGGAACAGGTGGCGAAATTTACATACTTAGGCCAGCAGACCACTGAAGATGGAAAAAGTTATGAAGAAATAATGCATATTGGAACAGCAAAATCGCGTTTCACATCCAAGAAGTCAGTGTTAACATCTAGACACATTTCTTTCGAACTGAGACTGAGAATTGTGAAGTGCTATAATTTGGTCTTGCTGTATGGGGCAGAAGACTCGGACCCTAAACAAAAACCTGGAGAAAAAACTAGAGGCCTTTGAAATGTGAACATTCAGACGTAAGAAAGAAAGGATGTTTGTACTATTCTAAAAGTCAAACCTACACTACTGACAACAATTCAAAAAAGGAAATTACAGTATTTTGGTCACATCAAACGACACAACATCATCCGTAAGGATACACCCGAAGGGAAGATTGAGGGAAAATGAGCGAGAGGAAGACAGCGAAGAATGTGGACGGATGACATCAAAGATGGACAAATCTATCTTTGGAGGAATGCACTAGAAGAGTGGAGGACAAAGAGAGATGGCGAGTCATTTCACGTCAACCTCGAAGGAGGTGACACAGAGACAGACCAAATGTTTAAGTCAGTTTGACCCAATCACTCAGATTCCGGACTCAATGCAGGGTTCGATCTGCCTTATTTACCTTTTCCTGCTGATCCTTTAGCTGTTTCTCCAAAGTCCTAACCTGTTCCTCTAGGGTCACAATATCAGCATCTGCCTGTGATGCCCTCATTTCTGCAAGCTGGGCTCTCTCCTCTGCTGCTCTGAAACACACAACGCATAGACAAATATCATCTATCAGAGCAAGGTATATAGCTATGGCTATTCAGTGTCGATCTTCCTAAGGCAGGCATAAGCTAAAATGATACTTGTATGGCCACATCACAAAATCAGATGGATTTGCCAAGACAATCCCCCATGGAACCATCAAATGATTGATTGACAGAAGCCCTTAGCCACTCTTCCATTAATTCCTGCCTTCTGCCATTCTGAGAGGTTTGGTGAGAGGATGGATATCTACTCTTTTGTGGTATCCTCCCAACATTTCTCCTGTCTCCCTCAATTCCCCCCAACCAGTTCAATACTTTGCCTGATGGCTTTCAGAAGTCCTGATGATTTGTGACATGACCATACCATCTTAGTTTTCTGATCTTGACAATGGAGAAAAGTTTATAATGTGGTCTAATGGTTGTCCTGACCCTAAAGCAGATCTCTACTTTTGTGACTTGATCCTTGAAAGATATATCAAAAGTTTTATCTAGCATCTCATTTTGAAGGCCTAGATTCTCTTTTCCAAGTCAGCAATGATGGTCCATGTCTCTCATATCTATGTATTTTATTTAAAAATTGCACTCTTACCTCAAAGTTGTGTGTGAGTTCTCACCTAAATTATGTCCTTACCTCAAAGTTGTATCTTCCTATCTAAAATTATGCCCTTACTTCAAAGTTGTGTGCTTTTACCTACAAGTTATGTCTTTATCTCAAAGTTGTATGTTCAACCTAAAATTATGTTCTTACATTAAAGTTGTGTGTTTTTAACCTACGTTATGTCTTTACCTCAAAGTTATGTATTCAACCTAAAATTATGTTCTTACTTCAAAGTTGTGTGTTTTTTACCTAAAAGTTATGCCCTAACCTCAGAGTTGTATGTTTAACCAAAAATTATGTTCGAACTTCAAAGTTGTGTGTGTTTTGCCTCAAAGTTATGTCCTTACATCAAAGTTGTGTGTTATGGTCTATATATATCTTTCAACCCCGTGGAGGCATTGTGTGTTCAACCACAAATTATGTTCTTACTTCAAAGTTGTATGTTTTTTACCTAAAAATTATGTTCTCACCTAGAAATTATGTACTCTTACTTCAAAAGTGAGTGATTTCACCTAAAAAGTTGTGTGCTCTTCTCTCAAAGTTGTATTCTTACAGGATAGTTGTATGTTCTTTGTGAGCATTTCAAACTCAGGAAACTTACATGAGCTGTGTCTGTAGAGTCTGTACAGCGGCCAAAGCTTCAAATGCTTTCTTGGTGTCTGGAGAACCTTCCACACCTGGCTTGACTGGGACCTGGCCAAGGGACTGACAGACCAGGACAAAATATATTCTCTTAAATGGGGTGACATGTTATGGCAAAGACTTTACACAAATAAGAGTCTTCACATTGTTATTTCTCTCCCCCCCCCCCCTTTTTTTTTCCCCTTCTGATTTTCATATAATGCCATAAGTTGTTTTACTGATATCTATAGAGATATGACAATACATTTGTCACATACAAAGGAGGCAGATTCCAGGGCATAGTATCACTGGTACATACAAAGGAGGCCAGTTCCAGTACTTTTTATTATAAAAGATACTCCCCTGTGGGCAAATACAAATTAATGCAAATTTTCACTCTATAGCTTTTCCACTTGTGCTTTCATTGAGACATAACTAGTTCTACTGGTACCCTGGTCTCTACAGATATATTCTAGCACACTTGCAGGGTATAAAAGAAGAAATTCCACTGTTCTATATCATATATGAGACACAACATCATAAAATAGGTATTCGTCAAACCAAAGAAACTGGAGAAATCACAATGTTTTCAACAGTGAGTAAATTTGAAATGCATTTTTTGGGGGGCCACAAAGCCATCTATGTCCATTCAAAAATGTATTTCAAAGTTAATTTGCTGAAATGTATTGAGTTAAAGTCCAAAACTTGTAATGCTTAAAAATTGATTTCAATGTGTGATTTCACTGTGTTGCATCTCATATGATATTGTCAAACAGCAATAGAAATGAGATTCTTCATACTGTTTTCATTTCTTCCCATGGCTTCTCAATGTCTATGATGTGTATAAATATTAACCATGGAAACACAATGTTACACTTGTATGTATATAAAGAGGACAGCCCCAGAGCTTTCTTTTTATATGATTCTTCCCAACAGCAAGTACAAACAAGATTCTTCCAGTGGTATTGTTTTTCACTCCTCTAGTTTCATTATGGTACCTAGAGAGATATGATATTACTGTTTATTGAAAACAAAGGAGGCAAAGTCAAGTGCTGTGATGTGTCAAACACAAGTACAAATAATAAGAGTCTTCATGCTTTTTATATTTCTAGTTTTACCATGATCTAAGTATTCTACTGGTATCTACAGAGATAAAATATTAAAATTTGTTATGTATAAAGGAGGCAAATTTCAGTGTTTCATGTTATAAATCATACTATAATAGCAAAGGACAAATAAACATCTTCATACTGGAAAGCTTTCTCCACTTCTGACTTCCTTATTGTGTATGCTATTAAGTCTGTAACTGTTAACTACAGAGGCACCATAAAGTTAACTTGCTGTGTACAGAGAGGCAAACTCTAGGGCTTTGTGTTATACATGGCAGTACACTGGCTACATATTATTAAGGCAAATACCCAGAGCTTTGTATATTGTGTATGACATTAACTTGTTACATATCAAAAAGGCTTTGAACTGTATATAATGGTACACATATAACACATGAAAGGGGTAATGTGCAATGCTTTATCCTGTTGTAAGTTGGCTTACCTCAGCTTTGCTCCCCTCAATGCCCTGTTTGTGGGTATTTGCATCATAGCCTAGCACTTCTATATTCTCTTTCACTTCTGGCGCTGGTGCTAGAGGAGGCGGTGCTGGTTGTGGCGGTGGTAGCTGAGGCAATGCCTCTTGTGGTGTTGGTGGTTGTACTTTTTCTTCCTCCTATGGAACAAATAAGCAAACAAAATTATCATGGATAAGCACTTCTCATGAAAGCTTCTCATTTTAGGAGATCATCATAAATTTAATCTTTTGTAATGAATACTTTGGTTGTAAGATACAATAATCCTCTTAAGAGAATGGTGAAAAGAGATTAACTGAAAGTGAAACTCCAGCCAGTCTGGGGTTAAAACTAGATATGTAAAGTTCCTGTCATCTTCTAGGCAAGGTATTTATACCGATGATTCTTGGGCATCTTTCGTCGACTCTTCAGCAGTTGTTGTTTGTTCTGTCTCAGAGGACGGGATTTCTGTGTCGGTTCCACTCTTCTGTTCACTTTCTGTCTCTTTTGGTACATCTGATGTTGATACCTGTTTCAAATTTAGACATAGAAGACATTCCAAATAGCACTTAAAACTCAACACTGGCTAGGAAACAAATCCGAAATGGAACAAAATAAGCACAACAATGACTAAAACTTCAATACAAGTCATGCCAGTCAGAGACTACTTAAATGTTTTTGGAAATACTAATGAATAAGCAGATATTGCAGTAAATTAAAAAAAAAAAAAGAATGATAAAGATCTTGATGCTAGTTTTCACACAGCTTCAGTTCATAGGTTGGATATCCCAAAAGATATAATAAGAGAACAATTCTACATCAAACTCAGAGGTTAGTTTTATTCAATAAACGTGTACCAGATTGCTTCTGATTCTTGCCTGAAATACAAATAAATTTGGAGAAATCATTTTTTTTTAATTGGATTTTTTTCATAAAAAAATGTTTGAATCTTCTGAATGCTCAAAATTGAACCCACAAGCAAATCTCTGAATTAAATTCCTGCCTCAGTTGGAAATGCAGATTGTTTCTACAACTTATGCTCTTAATATATCATCACCTTTGTATTATCTTGTTCTATGTCACCTTAGCTTTATTTTTATAAAAACGGCAGCTAAAAGGTGTATTTCTATAAACTGTATTCAGTCAAACTTTAACATGAAAACTTTTGAGGTGAACAAAATGAATGCTTTTAAATTATTCTCATTATTAGAAATAATGATAATAATAACAATAAAATTTTTATACAAAATTTATTTTTTTACTTTTGAAATAGAACAAAAAAAAAAAAAAAAAAATTAAAGTAAGGAACACATTAAATATTGTATCAAATGTTCTGTGTTATCAAAGCTCACAAAATATCAGTTCCAGGTAAATCATATGGCTTAAATAAATATGAGTAATACCATTTTGAAATTAATAGAAATTGCATTCATAAATCCTCCTCATAGATTATGTTGGCCCCAAGCTCGGGTAATGGATATATAATCAACGGAACTAATAACGGTATCATCTTCTCTTTGGTCAACTACTGTATCTTCTCCATATCCATCAAACCTTATACTCTTAACATAAACAGTGCATTCAGTAATCTTTGTAAGATTGCTTCCAGACACTTATGATGTAATGGACATAATTTTAACTTAAACCAGAGAACCAATCAAAACTTTACTTCCTCTCTGGTCGGCTCCTGCAGTTTCTCCATGTCCACCAGAGCAATCCTGTCCTGCGGAGGAGTGGATGTTTTCTTGGACAGCGTAGTAGACGCGCGGGCTGGGAACAACTGCTCCATGGGCTCTCCGGTCAGCTGTGACATCAACATCTGGGCTGTGTGGATCCAGTCATCACATTCTGACTGTGGGGTCAACAATATGAAGAATTATAGTACATAAAAATGGCACTGGATAGACAAAAACCAATCTACAAAGACAATAATATTAATTTGAAGGTTTAAAATCAGTCAGATCAGTACATCCACTGGTCATCTCCATCTTCTTGTATACATCTGAAACACCCAACACTGATATTCATGTGCATCATGATATAGCATGTCTATACCAAAACGTTTCTGATATTATGTTGCACCACATGTGATAGGCCTGTGCATGACCAACAATGTTCGTGACCAACGCTCCCATGACCGTCGATGATTGATTATTCTATCGCTTAAATATTTTCCTCTTTGTCATGTGTAACGTCGGTGATGGTTATGGCCTTGACCTTAGTCTGCTGTCACCAAAAACAAAAAATGGCGCCATCCTCAGTCAGCCTGAGTTTCGCTCACTTGAGTGACTTAGATTAAGAGAAACTTGGGGTGTGAAACTCAATATTTCACAAATCTGACTCCACAGATCGATTGTGCGCTGAATTCTAGTGCAGTTTGATACCAAATATTATCCTATAACTCTCATTAGTTGTGATTTTAATTTGACAAAAAAATATGGCAACCATCTGATCAGTTACTAATTTGGGAAGGAAATACCACACGTTCTTACTCTAAGACTCAACAATAGTCTGTTTCATACGTCTTTTACCTTTTTTTTTTTTTCTAGATACCGTAATTTGGCGCACACACTATGATCTGTTTCAGTTGTTTTTTCAAAGAAGTTTGCACTGGGGAGGGGGTTGAGGGGTGTATAAGGGGGAAGAGGGGACAAGTACGAAGCATGTTATACAAAATTGTGCCGGGTGCCTCGAAGTCGACCACTGTAATGGCCTTAACCATAAAAGCGCCAGAAGAAACAGAGTGCAACATTTTCACTATGATATGGATTCATATTCAAGAAATAGCAGTGAGACAAAAATGACAATAATACATATATGAAACGAATATCCAGATACCGTTCTGTAGCTATCTAAGACTTAATTAATATGCATGGAAGGCCTGTGCATGACCGAAATGACTGTGTAGACACAAATGACATTACACATATGAGACGAATTTCCTCTTACTATAATACAGCTAGCTAAAACGTAATTCACATGCAAAGTACAATACGTAACACTCCGCCAGATCGCCTTTTGGCACTTCTACGGTTAAATACTGAGTAAAACCCAACGCAGAGTTTTTTTTTTTTTTTTTTTTTTGTCCTCTTTAGTTAAAAAAAAAAAGGAAACAGGGTCATACACAGGGGGAGGGGCATGAGAAGGATGACATTGGGACGAACGCATGTCGCTGGCGGACGGAGTTCTCCCGAGATCAAAGACACTGGTGTAGCTAACTGATGAACGCGTTCGCTTCTTGGTGTATCATGACCGTCAACGTAACCAATCTTCGGTCATCATAATCGATGTTCGGCAATGATATCCATGACCGATCTAACCAGTTATCATGACCGGTCACGCACAGGCCTAATATGTGAGGCATTCAGCAAAAACTGGGCACATGTCGCTGGCTTTCATTTGAAGTAATGATGAAAAAACTGATGTCAGGTCTAAATTCAGGCTTATTGAGATTTTTGCAGCAGACTGTTCCTCAACCATTTATTTTTCATCCGACAAAAGCTTTTTTTCAAATTGAACACCTACTTTAAAAATATTTTTGAAAGGGTATTTTGAAGCCACTTCACCAAAAATTTGTCACAAAATCCGGGTTTGAAAATGGACTACTTTGCCTGTTTAACTAGGTCACCACATTCCTGTACTACACACTTACCCCCATGTATCGAACACCAAAATGAAGGGTATAATCAGGGCTATTCACTGATGTGTAGTGCACATAAATACATTTGTTTCCATTCAAAGTTTTCCAATTGAAAGTAGTGGACATGTATTTGGTGTCTGCTAGATTCTAGTGCCCTCTTGTTATCACCAATTCTCCTGATGATTACTGCTGTTCTATTCCACCCTGCTGGTTTAAACTCCTACATATTGAAAAAAACTTTGTTTAGTTTCTGCTTAACTATCTCAAGACTGTTCTAAATACTTTAAAATAAATAATCTCAAGATGTTGTAAAGTAGCTAACGTGTTTGTTTACAAGAAAAATGGCGAAAGAAGGATCGGCTGCTTCAACACAGCCTGAGTGTCAATAAATTGCCTCTCTATTAATGAAGCCAGGAGGTATAATATTACTGGAATTGTATGAGAGAGCGATCTGCAGGAACTTATGAATGAATTTGTCACTGGATATAGCTACAAGGCTGACGGGAATCGGATGATGGAGACGATCCAATAAGCATCTAGATCTAGACATATATTCAAATCAAAAGCACCTGAATCTAGATCTAAACTTTCTGCTAAGAGATAAATAAGAGATAAAAGACCGTTAGAGATGCAGTGCATCTTATGTCTTTGTGCTTTTAATATTCTAAATCTAGCTGACACCATTTGCTGCACAAAGTCTGTCTAGACGTAGATCCAATGTTTAAAGTGCACAGGTGAATCTAAATAGCTTCCATAGATCTACACAGATCTAGGCCTACAGCGAATCACATAGATCTAAGACTGTGAAATCTTTAAACAGTATTTTTATCAAAGAACTTGTCATTTCACATGTTTGTTGTTCATTTGTGATAACTACACAGCTGTTTTGACTTGGTGTGAGTTGAATATGCAATGTTTGTGTGAAGATTTATGTCAAAATGTGTAAAAAATAAAAGTGAAAACTTTAACTTCGTTTTTCTCATTTTTATAGTTTTGTGGTCCTCTGTCATTAAAAGGCAGTATCTCAGCATCTAATGAAGTTATTTACAAAATTCAAACTGCATTCTGTTCAGAAATATACAGGGTTTCAGAATCTACTAATAACTGAAAATCAAAAGTTTTCACCATGTGCCATGTTTTTGTTGAATACCTCACATATAGGAGTCACCATGTAAATGTGCCATTAAATTTAATTCAAACAAGATCTCTAACGCTGAGACTGGAAAGGTGCCCCAACCAATCATTTCATAGTCTGTGGACAACTGATGACTTTCCGTTGGTATCCAAGGAAAGAGAGGGTTTAGAGTATTTATTTGTCAGGGTATGTAAGTGAAGTGCAACTGGGCAGTGTGCCTTACCCTCAATCGTTGGAGATCTTTCAGTTCATGGTCAGCATTATCCTCATTGTTATCCTGCCGTTTCTGTGTGTTCTCCATAACGATGCCATTGCAGCATCTGTGGATATACAGCCAGCCATCAAAACAATGAAATAATTCAACACTGATCCTTTGGGAATACCGAGGCCATCACGGTCCAATCTCCCATCCCTCCCCTCCCCTCCCCTCCTTCCCGATCTTGATACGCCTTTCATTTTCAACATCCTGGGGGTGGTTATCTCTCCCCAAATAGAGAGAAACAGAAGAAAAAAAGTTGGACCAGCTAGATGAAATGATCCGAGCTCTGCATCAAAATATTCATGTCCATGATCAGCAAAATCCAATTTTCTCTACAATGTCATCTTTGATATCTGATTTATTTCACCTGACTAAAATTAGAAATTAATTTTTCTCTCTCAGCTTAAACATTAAGATGTTAATATCAGTTGTTTAGCATGGAAAAAATTCAAATAAATTAGGATGAATCCAGACAAAAAGTTTAAGAAAGTGATTTAGGCAACAAAATATGTCATTGGGGTTGTACAGAAAGTGGCATCCAATCTAAATTCAGGAATTGTGTTGTGTTGTGTTGGGGTTTAACGACACATCAGCATGATTACGGCTATATCGTGTCAAACACGGTAAGATGCATTTACACATCAAGAAGAAGAGAGGAAAGAAAGCGGAACAGAAGACAGGAGCAAGGAGAGAGAGAAGAGATGTCTCCCTTGGAATATTGAGGATGGCACTCCATGGGAGACATCCCACCGATGGCAGGCTTACACCACCTGCAGGTGGGAGCAGAGAACTTACTTATAAACCCCGGGCCCCCATGGGGGCAAACTCAGGAATTGAACAAAGATGATAGAGTAATTTCTCAGTAACTCAACATAGGTTAAAAGGGGTATCTGACTACAGACAGAATTTTACTGTTGATCACCATTTGAAAGCTAACAGGCAACAGCCTGGTATACTTTCAAGGAGGTTGAGAACATATGTGAGTGTCTCCCTTGGGTTAGTTAGGGTAACAATAGATTGTAAAGTGTTTGGACCCTGTACTGTAAGGGAATATGTGCCGTATAAATATCCTAAGTTATTATTTTAACATTTGTAAACCCTCTATAGTAAGGTCCTTACAGTGTCACATAGTTGGAGAAAGTCTCGATTGACTCAAACAAAGTCTTGGCGACTTCAGTCAGCTGAGGAATGGATGCACTCCCAAGGAGAGCCATCTCTGCCGCTTCTTTAGAGTTGCCTTCCTTATCTGGTGCAAGGCGCAGCAAGACCTGAACCATCCATCTCACCATCTCCGAGTGGAGAGACGAGACCTAGAATGGTGGATGTAAGTTGATAAACTTGACATGATAAATGACACTTAAATGTGTCTTGCAAAAGCCATTGGTAACATAACCATGAAACAAAAAAATTATCTCAAACACCTCAGATCGATTTCCATGAAATATGAAAAATATTTCAGAAAAAAAAAAAAACTGGTAACATTACAATGTAACCTGAAAAACATATCTTAAAAGCCACTGGTAACATTACCATGAAAATGAAAATGTTTCAGAAAAAAAAAATTGGTAACAATGTGAAACATGAAAAATGTTTCAGAAAAAAAAAAAAGGTTACCACCACTATAAAACATGGAAAATGGGTTTAAAAAAAAAAAGGTAACATTGCCATGAAACATGAAAAATGTTTTAAAAAAAGCAAAAAAAACTGATATCATCACTATGAAACATGAAAAAAATGTTTCAGAAAAAAAAAAAAAAAACACCTGGTAACACCATTATTTCAGACAAAACTGGTATAACCACTGCAAAATGTGTTTCAGAAAAAAACTGGCATTATCACAATGAAACATGAAAAATGTACCTCAAAAGCCACAGCTAACATTTATGAAATATGAAGAGGCACTGAAGTCTTTAAATATACCAAAGCACTAAAAGCCACAACAGACCATAGACAAAAAGTGTCAGTTGCAATAAAAAAAAATAAATTAAGAACGCTAGACTGAGAAGCCTTTTGAGGGACACATGGTTCTCATGTAGACTGCACTTGTCTTAGTGGAGAATTTATGATGTAGTCATTTAAATCTCCAAGAGCCATTATCAGCAATAACATGAGAAAGAGCACCGGGTGAAGATGAGGATGAAGATGTAAAGGTTACCACTGACCTGTTCCACTAGTTTGGCATCTTCACTGTCGATGGAGTTGCTGGCAGTGGTGGCCCATTTCTGAGTCTTCCTCACCACATCGTGGATATCAACACTTCATAAGAAACAACAAAACATGCACACTGATATATCAAGATAGACAAATGTCATATGACCAGGTGGATGGAGTTAGGTGTCAAAAGGGAGTTTGTTGAGAAAATCTGATTTTACTGACTGGAGTGTTAACTTGACTGCATATAACATCACAGCACAGGAGTATCATAGCTACAGTCGAGCATGGAAAAACAGAATTTCTCAGGTATGGAAAAATGTGTTTGAGATTTCTATAATTCAAGATTTTCATATTGGCCTTTTGTTCAAAGGAATAGAAGGATTGCTAAGGGGGCATAACCATGATGACACTAATGTGATCTGATCTTATCTAAACTCAAGGAATTAGCATCCCAGGTTATCTACATGGCATCACCCAACAGTGCATTATCCCCCCCTCCCACATCACTGTGAGTGCATCACAATTATTCTTTGCAGTACAGCAGACAGTGTGTGTGGCCTCATCCGCCACCCCACTCAAATACCACACCATCTGCTACTAGTGCTTCCTCTTCAATGAGGAACAAATTTAGACCAATATAATATACACTGCCTATCCCTACCTGTCCTTCCCTTTCCCTTATCATCAACAACCTGGAGCGAGTAAGGCCAGACAAATAATGGGCCTTATCAGACATTTTGCCGCTTTGAGATTGAGTAAATGATGATGAAGTCATTCCAGAAATCCATGTTGAGAGTTCAAGAAATATGTGTGAATAATAGAAAGAAAACATAGCAATTTAAATGGGGCCAATAACGGTGTTTGACATTTCTGTGAATTCAAGATTTGCATGTTCAATTTTCTGTGCTCAGTTGTAGATAACTTTTTTCCACCAACATAAATTACAATGACTTTCTTTTCCACTGACACTAATGTTTCTCTGTCATCTGTCATAGGTTGGCATCACCGGATGCAGTGTTGGTCATTGCAGTCACTGACAATGATCAAATAATTCTCCTGCATTTGCTCCAGTCTTCACTAGTCCTGCTGAATTGATGTATCTCTCTATATGTCTAATAGATTTGACACTGCATTCCCTACACCTGGCTACATGACACATGTATGTAAGAATGTAGTTTCATTTTGCTTACAAGTACATGCTTGAAAGTGCTATCATTAAAGGCAAGAACATATTTCCATTGGTGCATCACAACTTCAGGCAGATCTGATGACACTGATAAATCTTCATGTGACAGAGAAATCATGTGGGATTCATTGATAATTCTCGGCAACATTTCACCAATAGTGTCTGCATGAGTGGAGACATCTGGTAAAAGTCTACCCTTTTAAATTTCTTTTAACCGAAAACGTTCCACTTCATTCATTTAACATTAGTCTAGGTAAATTACATTCTGACAAAGGAAAATTTTAAGTCAATTTAAGCTGAAATTTAACATGGAAAATGCCCAAAATGTTCAAAAAGCTATTTGTGTGGAATGCCTAATAATGTGTGTAAATTTATCATCTTTAACTCCTTTGTCAGAAATATTTTCTGCAGTAGTTATATTCAGTCATGAGTATTAAAATGACAATAAAAAAAAAAAATTAACAGGCTAAGAAAGTTATTTGATGATACCAACATGTAAAGTAAAGTGGTCCTGTAAACTCATAACTTACAATTTCCTATATGGATGGCATATTTTCACCAAATACAGATTTGTGCACCAAATACAGATTTGTGCCCATAGAAACGGAGATGTGACAAAGATGTGTATATGATATCCAAACTGGTAGTACTGATATTTCTATATTATGGCAGAACAAGCTACTGACATTTTCTTCACTGTGAGACCTATGCTAAGAGAAAAACATGGAAAAGATTGCTAAACTAATATAGACAAAAGAAAATTTATAAACCAAGGACCCTCAACTGTGAAATGACGGAGAGTACAGAGTAGTAAACAAAATGAGTTATAGAGCCCATAGATTCAAATCCCATGGTAATAAATTATAAAATTACAATTGAAGAACAAAAGAACAAAAAGAAAGAAAAAAAAATATAACGCAAGGATGCCCTCATCATGAATGCTACAACAAAATGAAAAGAATTTAAACAAAAATATTCCATGTGTGTTATTTAAAGCTCACGTGATTTAAAGTCTCATGGTAAAGAAAGATTAAACTATCATGAGGATTCAACCTAACAAAAAAAAAAAATAATAAACCAGGAAAATCCTTGTTATGAATGCTATAAAGTGAAGAGAAAGAAAGCAACGGTGTAACATTGAGTAACACTATACTATGGCCAAATGAAGCTGTGACTAAATAATACAAGACTGTTGATGTCAGAAGAAAAATCAGCCATTATGTTCAAGGATAACATAAAGATGTAAATGATGTGACATTTTAAGTGCTTACATGATGAAACCCTTTCCCCTTAATATTTCAATCACAGTCAAAAGAATTATTTCAAACACTGGAATGAATCACTGCAGACTTGTTAACATTTGATCTAGATCAAATAAGACTAAAACTGATCCATAGCAAACAAAGTGCTTTTCTACAACATGCAGGTATAGATTCTTTTGCAAATAAGAACAAGACAATGAAGGGAGATTGTGATTTCCAATATGTTTTGCAGCAGAACTGTGCATCATCACTATAGATATTTTAACATCATCAGTCTACAATAGTTAGCAGGTTTCTAGGATTGTTGATGGTGTGAATGAGACAACATAAAAGATTAACTGATGCTGTAGATTGGAATAAATAAAACACCAAAAATGTCTGATCTGCAGTTGGAACTGATGGTTGGAGGATGGATGGATGGATGGATGGATGGATGGATGGATGGATGGATGGATGGATGGATGGATGGATGGTGGATGGATGG
>JBCEWB010307554.1:0-12839 GCA_039654565.1 Peronia peronii | reverse complement strand
CAATAGCAGTGTGAAGTTCATCAACAATAGCAGTGTGAAGTTCATCAACAATAGCAGTGTGAAGTTCATCAACAATAGCAGTGTGAAGTTCATCAACAATAACAGTGCGAACCTCATTAACAATAACAGAATTAGACTCATTAACAATAACAGAGTGAAGCTCATCAACAGTAACAGAGTGAAGCTCATCAACAGTCACAAATTGAAGTTCATCAACACTAACAATATGGAAGCTCATCAACAATAACATAGTTAATCTCATCAATAACACCACAGTGAAGCCAATCAACAATAACAAAGCACAACTAATGAACAATAACATAGCGAAGCCAATCAACAATAACACAGTGAGGCTCATCAACAATAACATAGCGAAGCCAATCAACAATAACATGGTGAGGCTGATCAACAACAACATAGTGAGGCTCATCAACAACAACATGGTGAGGTTCATCAACAATAACATAATGAGGCTCATCAACAATAACATAATGAGGCACGTCAACAATAACATAATGAGACACATCAACAATAACATAATGAGGCACATCAACAACAACATAGTGAGGCTCATCAACAACAACATGGTGAGGTTCATCAACGATAACATTGTGAAGTTTATCAATAATAACATAGTGAGGTTCATCAACAGCAATATGGTTAGGCAAGATTACTCACAATTCTGACTTTCAAATCCACCTATCACTCCCTACTTCCTTTTTAATCCTGGAAATATCTCAAAGAGCTGATCTGCTCGAAATGTTATTGTATTTTGCATGTAAATGACCCTCTAAAATAATAAACATGTTAGTGACAATATTCTTGCCTTGTATTGGCATTTAGACCTAAACGGTCATTTCTTCCATATTGCATACGGACCTAAGCCTGAGTGCCATAGGAAGATGTTTCTAAAGAAAGAAAGCGCTCAATTAAATCCAGATTTTATTTTCAAATTAGAATAAGAAAAACCTGAATTTTGCCCATCACTTTTGACGTTATTCTGATTTAAACATTTCTATTAGTACCGGCTTTTGATTGCCAGAGAAAATATCGCAAATAATTTTCCCCGAAGCATCTGATCATGTAATGTAGTTAATATTAACAGCTTCCAAAGCAACCATTTTCTCGTCATTATAGTGTGCCAAGATAATATATAACTTTATTTTAGGGTTTTAGTCATAGCCATAAGAAGACATCATTTTTATCGAACACTTTTAAGCAACGCTAACGATTTTTATTATTGTCACATTACAACCTGTGGTGTTTCTTCCCGGCCAAACTGTTGATAAGTATAGAGATTCTGATTTACAGTCAGTATAAAAGAAACTTTCAGGCAAGCTAATCTTGCAGATGAAACGAAAAGAGATAAAGAAGTACTGGGTGAGTCAACACGATGTTTCGAGTTTTTGTAGCTGTTTTCTTGTTGTTGTTGTTGTTGTTGTTGTTGTTCCTGTGGTGGTGGTGGTGGTGGTGGTGGTGGTGGTGGTGGTGGTGGTGATGGTCTTGTTGTTTCTTTGCAATCAGTGCGTCATTCAATCTTTCGGCATGACAACTTGGAGCAAGTGTTGTAAAATTTCTTGGACATCCGTACATAGATGATGAAGTTAATGGAAGAGTTGATGACATTAAGCAGATCGATCATCATCTCCATCAGAGCTGCGAACCTGGCCCCATCTCTGTCACCCTGCATCAAGTCCGGCCTGGCCATGTACAAGATAGGGGGTATAAAGGTCGGGACACCTGTGATAAGGAATGCCAAACAAACAACCAACAACATTTTGGCCACCCGGTCGTCGTTGTGATCTCTCGACGCCGTCGACAGTTTCTTTCTCTTTTTACTCATCTCTGCAAGTTTTGTGACAGTACACAAGGAGCACACGGCGATAATTAAACATTGCAAAGGGCCCTCAATGTAAGACCCTACAATGTTCAACATACTAAGTGCGTCATAATGATCAGCAGCATATTGCGTATAATATGCTAGTCCGATGGTTTTGTTGAAAGTTGGATCGAAAGTCCATTTAAAGTTCAAGAGTAACAAAAAAAGCGGACCCAGGAGTAAAATCCAGAATACACACATGATGCCGAGGGTGATCATTGTTACTCTGGGCGTGAGCCAAACTCCGACCTTCAGGGGAAAGTAGACGGCAAGGAATCTTTCCACGGACATAAAGACAATGTGTCCCGAGGACAAATTACCAAACAGCGTGTTCGGGAAAAGGAAAAAGGCCATTTGAACGGCCTCCATACTCTTAGCGGTTGGTTCATCAAACAGTGAGATTATACAAGGACTCCTTCTCAGACACGTAGTGATAACGTAGGCCAAGTCAGTGAGAGACAGCGATAAAAGCAGAATATTTGTGGACGTATTTAGTTCGAACTGAGATAGAACCAGCACATTGGTGATGTTGCCGATGATTCCTAGCAAACCAATCACATTGATTAGCACACAGTTGATAATGAGATCGGCCAATTCCAGACCTCGTTGGCTGAGGAGTTGTTCTGTTTGGTGATACGCCGTGACGTCTGGAGACAGATCCTCCACAGTGAGGTTAGGGTTTATCATCTTGACACAATGTTGTGACAGTCTAGCTGGTGCTGTAAGAATAAAGCTAGTGATGCTATGCTTGAGTGCTTAATAGGTGCAGTGCACACTTTTGTCTGTCAGATGATTAGGCCAGGAACGCTCATGTACAGTATTTAATATCTGGAGTTCAGTCACTTTTAAAGATAATGGTTTGCAAACAAATACTTAACTGGTGATGATAAATCACTCTTTGTTCTCAGTTTTCAACCGTGTTTCCATTCTGCCGAAGGGGAAAAGTTTCGTAAACCAATCACTGTTGACAAACAGCTACGATAAATTAAAACTTTTGATAATGAAGACTATCACCCCGCACGGGAATAAATAAATATTGAAGAAATAGTTCAATTAGATTATGCACGAGATTAGAAATGTGTGTGTTTCAAGATGTCGAGTGCAGAACAATGTAATGTATGATAGGATCGTATTTCACCCTATCAGGAATTCTTGTCTTCGTATTTGTACATTGTTATAGTTCACCCACTCTAATGTTATGACGGCTTGCCTAGAGATGGGTTGAAGCTTCTTTCTTACTTCATTACTTCATTCCATTATCTGTATATAAATTTCTTAGAATATAATGCCATAAAAACGTGTATCCAAATGCTCTTGAGCTTGTTTCCACAACTGATTAATTCGTCATAGAACAGGAACGCGGTGATTGCGAGTAATGGATGCCGAGTGGACAGGTGTGTAGAAGGAAATCACACCGATGCACTCACTCGTGAGCTCGATATGGTCTGTTTTCCAGCCCCCGTGAATGGTGGCCGGGAAAATATAGGTGGAACCTATTCCTCGACTGAATTTGGAAACATGTTCACATGTTACATTGGCATTGATATTCATTATAGTTTGTTTCAAAAGAACATTGCCATTTATACGTCTGTTAACTTGATAGTTGTTAATTGGCCTGTATATAGGCCCATTTTCATAATCGTATACATGTTAATTCACATTTTTATACCTCAATGTTATTGATACCGTCTTAAGATGATGTAGCCCCTATGCTGAACCCCCACAAAAAAAAAAAACGCAAACAAGCAATTGTCTCGCGGCCAGTCGAAATGAGATGTAAGTCGCTGGGCTAGAACCGAGAAATCGGGCTTTGAATGAGTGGGGTCAGACTTCAATTTTTTCATTTATTTATTATTATTATTATTGCAGAAATCGAAAGTGCATTCATCTCTGAGCAAGACAGTATCGGTCTTACCCTCCATATATAAATATTACTTCATTAAAATCGGATTTTTGTGAGGTAGATATGTAGATTTATTCGTTCGACCGTTCATTTAAACTCGAGTTTCTCGGAATTTCGGTCATTGCTTTAAACTGCAGTATCTCTGGCTAGAATAAAACTAACTCAGAACTTTTTTCACCTCCCGAAAGGATATGAAATAAGCTTTCACATGATACCAAAACCCCCATATGGTGAAAAATCGACATAGTCTCATTTGACTGGCTGCGAGACAATTAATATTCAGGGATGGTTTTACAAGAGTACGCTGTTACTTTTCGAACAATATTCTCTACACACTCTTTGCCTCAATCACTATTGTCATACATCGATTGCGTCCGTCCTTTTGAAGATTAACAGTGAAAAAGCAGTTTATGTCTCTGTGTTCCAAATTTAAAATAGTATTAGACATTATTATGACATCAGCTACCTGTCGGTCCTTACAGCGTCACTGGGTAAATACAGATAATATTCATTTATAACAATGCGCATATCTAGAAGAAAAATGTTTGCATCCTGTACTACAGCCACGGCCGTGGCCATGCTGTAAATATAATGATAATAAAACATAGTACTGAATATCTTCGAAAACTTTCGAATGAACGCAGTCGACCAAAGCTTTCGTACAAGAGTTCAGAACTGCTTTTTCCCCTCTGTTTTGGCCACACTATATTGTATAACATTTGAGCATTAACATGTGAACATTAAAATATCAAAAATTCAATTACATGTGAAAGAGATGGGGGAAAAAATCAAAATGCAACTGCCATATGAAACTTGATTTTGATAACTAAGATTTGCTGAAATTAATAATTCTTCAAATTCGCGTTCAGAAACTAAGATGGGTAGTTGATTGACGAGGCATAATTACGCCTGTTATCTTGAAATAATTTGTCAGATTTCTCTGGCAAGACCATATGTCTGATTTTAAAAAAATAATTTAAAGTTATTATTATTACTATTATTGCCTTTTGATTGCTCGGAAAAGCAGTTACTTCATCATTGGACTCAAAAGATACACATTTTGCTGTATTCTACCATCAGGTGTTTACTGGAATAAGCAATGCTTCGATACTGGCACTGAACCGTGACAGAACAAATAGACACTTGTAGCACGATGTTCTACTATATATCGAGATAACCTCCACTAGGAGGTTGAAAGACGTATTTACAGAACGTAATCTACTATATCTTTGTCTTATCCTAGCAGAAACAACCAGATTGAGGGTACAATGCAATGATATGCGATGTGATGGTAAATTACATTATACGTACTTTTGCTGGGTTCATCGCTTCACTTTCATATAGGTCTATTTTATAACAAAGACAGTTTAAATGTTGCTCTTCAATTTACCCATTTCTTGAAAAGATTCGAATAATAATTTTTATTGATACCTAAGAAATCACCTGCCTAGTGAAAGCTATAAATTATGTCAGCCAAAGTTTATAGATAATGAATACTCTTAGGAAATAAAGGCTGTACAAGCTTTTAATCAACCACGGGTTTTTGAAAATGATTATTGCCCTTTTCCCTCTTCTTCTTGCGAAATCAAATTCTATGTAACAATTAGGTTTAAGAGTCTGATGGCTTCAGATTATCACAGACTTTGAAGTCTCTTCGTCAAACACGTCAGATCTATAATAATGGGCTATTATTTTCTGTTTATTCTTGTTTTCTGCGCGCAAGGCCTTTCTCTGTTTATGAACGCGGAAAATACTTAAGTGAGATATCAATTAATAGTTAAATGTACCTTTCTGTCGCTTAACGTGTGCCTCTACGCCATTATTTATACTGAACGTATAATCAAATGAAACTACGAGTCTGCATAATTTTCTATGTATAACCTACTTGGATAAGCTGTACCATCATATTCATTATCTCTCACTAGAGGCCACAGACGTCTTCTTTTATGTAATTGCCTATTTTGTAATGGCTGGACAAATTTGAGATTTGCTCTTACTGAACATGCGTCAGTAGTTTCGTAAACGTGTTCAGCAAGGCTCCCACCGAGATACATAATGACCTTTAAGTCCTCAGATGACAGGAATACTCATGGAACGTTGGTCTAGTACTAAAATTTGGAAGAAAAAAACTATGTAATTGATTTAATAAATAAAGACTACCAATACCTCCCTCCCTTGATATTTGTGAAAATTGCTACGACAATTAAGGTGTAATTTACTATAATTTAAAGCTGCTAATAGATTGTTTGTTGTTTTTTTTAAGGCATATAAGCATGATATAAGACGGAGTATAACCATTGGCAATGTTTTTCAGATTTGTCAAAAGAAATAAACTTAAATATGATGCTCTTCAAACTTTGTTTTTTTAATCCAAAAGCTGACTTCATTTTAATAGTAATTGTTATATTTCAACCAGAGCAGCTTTTCATTTGTTGTGTTCTGTTTTTGGTTGACTTATGTACCATGGATCTGAGACGGCTACATAATACAACTTTTTGTAATTGTTACGATTGCAACTAACTATATAACCTGTTCTACTTGTTTCAAAAGCTTTGTCATTGCTCTGATGTATGAAGAGAGAAAATTTCCATTTTGAATGAATAACATTCGCGCTGAATAGGAGCTAGCAAGCGATTGTAAGGCATTGTAAGTATTACGTCATCTAACTTGTGCACACATAGACAACAACATTGAAACTGATCTTGAATCACCAAAATCTCTATATGGACAAAGAAAGAATAATTCTTCTAATATGTCAATTCATTAATCAGCCTACTCTTTTGTACTTCCTGAGCCCACTATAATGTTTGAAACGACAAATGTTGATAAATATACGCTGGATAATATTGACCCAAACGTATGAGTTCCAAAACGATTTAACATCTGTCAGTTCATGTGATCATCACATTCTGTCTAAAATTCATGGATACTATCTTTTCTTAAATCTATTGTAATAGTAGTATTATTATATATTTATTTATTTCCCACAAGGACGAAGAGCAACAGGTGTAAAAGTGTTATTAACACATTATCTGAAGCCCCAGGCCAGGCTTCTTTTCTCTCGGGTCAAGTTAATGGTTTTTTTTGTTTTGTTTTGTTTTTTCTGATATGGTATGTCCTCCACTAACTTTGCTCAAGATGAGAAAACAGCTTGCTTTTCTTAATATGTTTCTACTCAGGTTATACATACATGTAATCTTGATATAATTTTTCCACTGCCCACTGGCGTTGATTAAAATCAGATCACTTATTTTTATTTTTTATTTTTTTTTTTACATGTCGTAAGGGCGAATGTCGTGTTCAAAGAGATGTAATTCATCCGTCCTGCAAAGTTTTGCGTTTTATCATGTAATACATTTACGTGACATTTATTGAATCAAATCAGAACTTTATATCTTAATCCCTTCTCCTCACTCTCATTCTTTCTATCTCCATCTCTCTTTCTCTCTGTCTCATTCTCTCTTTCTGTCTCTCTGCCATTGTCTATGTCTGAGTCCCGTCTATTTCTCTATATGCTTCTCTGTCTCTCTCTCCCTCCCCCCACCCCCCCTCTCTCTCTCTCTCTCTCTCTTTTTTTTTTCTCATTCCTCTTTCTTTCCATTATTCTTGTAATCCACTACCTGAATCAGGGTATGTCAGTTCATGGACTAACAAACATTAACAAAACTATATTATGCCTTGTTTTTCAGATTCACTCTGCTCATGAACATTTATACCCCAGTGGACGAAAGATCCCTCAAGCCTGAAAAAAAGTGGTACAGGTCCCAGATTTATTTGGAAAAGGCAAGAAGAGAAGAGAGCTGAGCAGGAGATTGACCGTTCATCTGCTGACTACAATTATAAGTGTCTGCCATCAAAACATGGCAAGACCCTAAAGAAAAAAAAAAGAAAAAAAATGAACTGAATAACTATTTCTCATCGTATGTCTTCTACTGGAATCTGGAAAACTGGACAAAAGACAGGAGTCCGTGATGGTGTAAACAAATAACAGGTTTACAGTGAAATATGCCGTCTCGAGATAATACGTATGTGTCCAACATGAATGTGACACAGCGACTAAGTAAGATCTCTACAGCTAACAATGAATGTTATTTCAAGCATTATTTTGTAATAAGGCCATGAGTGTATTGTAAAATATGCGTTTAATGATGTTTAATTTAGTTTCTGTATGACTTAATGTGAGTTGTTTTTCTCATGATCATGTCATTTACTATGTATTGCTAAAGTTGTTATGGATAATAATAATATATTGTCAAGCGCTTAGAGCTTGTGCGGTGTAAGAATAAGCGTTATATAAATGCTCTCTGACAATGTTATTATTCAAATAGTTTTTTGTTTGTATTCAAAATTCTTTGTAAAATCATGCTATGGTAACAGGAAAAACAATCCTAAAGGCAGATTTTTCTATGAATGTGACGAGGGCATTCTACAGTGAGTGCCTTACTGTAAATAATATATTATTTCACTGCAACTGCTCATGCAAGGGATTTTAAAGAACACAGAGAACAATTCAGGCAACGAAACTTGAGACGGCACAGTCAGGTGTTCCGATGGTCGGGCAGTCATGTGTCCCGATGGTCGGGCTATGCAAAAACCAGGTTATAAGATATGGTCAGAGAGCGCTGCGGAGTAAACAAAGACAGAGATGGGAGGACAATAGCCCAGAATGGGCAGGGGTGAGATCTTCTGATAGTCAAAGAGTAATGGAAGTCAGGGAGGGTTTGAGAAGGTTAGTGGCTTCATCTTTTAACGTGTTCATACGACACTGGCAGAAAATATATATATTAAAAAATTTTAACAAGTAATATAGAAAAGAAATACAATTATGCTCCAAAGGTTATCATGACATTATTCTCGGGTGGGGATGAGGATGAGCGGAGGAGGGGGGGGGGGGAGACTATGCAAGAGACAACAGTCAAGGGTCCCCGTTGTTCCTGGTCTCCGACTGATATGTTTGCACTCAGGCCATAATCGTCTGACCTGTCCATTCTTTGACATTGTTGAGCCAGACAATTGCGAGTTCTATATATTCTAGTTATGGCGGTTGACATGACCCAGACACATCCATTCCTGTTCCTTCACGACAGCCAGAAGACGCCTCCGTTTCCATGCAATCTTGTTCATTTGTTCTTTGATCTCTTCGTTTGGTCTTGTGTTCAGCACAATATTGAATATCCAAGAGCTTCCTATAGATCGAGATTCCCCCCCCCCCCCCCCCCCACGTCCCCTTTGGAGGTTGAAAGGGAAACTGATAATGTAACGTTCCTATAGCACCGGTGCTCAAACCGTGAAGGCTTCTTTCTGTCTTCGTACACGGAGTCCAATTTTCCTTTCCAAATAATTAACGGATACCATCATTGACGAAAGAAGTGCTCTTGGTTTATTTTTAACTTAAAATTGCAAATGAAATCACAGGAGCAGTGCTCTTACGATCAGTTTTGTTGTTGTTGTTGTTGTTTTCACATTGTTTTCGCCATTTTAGACTGGATGGCCTTCGGGGACTGCCTTATAACTTGAAAATACGTTACTTTGTCAAATTACTCTAACAGTTACTGATCAGAGAAATACCAGGTCTTTGGTATTTCTAAAGCTTTAAAACTGGGTCAGTGCTCAGAGGCTTTACTGCCTGCAAATAGATTTGTTCCTACCAAGCGAAAGGTTGGAAATACCGGGGTCTACTTTTAGCAGGGGGTACAAACACTCCAAACTATTCACATATTTGTCTCACTTTCGGTTTGACCCTGATACGGTGGGGAGGAAATGTATGACTAAAACGCTTCGCTGTGAGCTTATTGAACCTAGATGCCCTCCAAATAATAGTAGTAGTGAATAGTGTTAATGATTTAATGTCGTAGGAAAAAGTATGACGTACTTCCGGCGTCGCGTTTTTCCCGAAGTTTTGCGTTCAACTAATGTTGTGGGATTTCGTGGTGGAGCGTAATACACATAAGTGAGTGTTCTATGTTCAGTGGGGGGTACAAACATTCCGCCGGGGATTTCCAGATATGTGCTTAGTCGAATATGAATTATTATTAATTTGCACTATGTCACTTCTGAAGTGATAACAAAGACGAAAAAGCCCAGTATCTCTTACAATAACGCCGCCATTGACCTTAAATGAACTTTTCTCGTTGCAAAAAGGTAATGAATTACGTTGAATCCGGTATACCTGGCCTTATCTCTTTTTCCCGAGCCTGCCCTTGCAGAATGTCAATTTTGACCAAGGGCATGGATCATCCTGTAAGGCCCTCCATTCACCGAGAGTCTGTCAAGAGTAAATGTTTGAGTACCTGCCCATGTGGTAAACGGCGGTGAGGAGGAACGCCATTCTCCCCCCGCCATACCTCCGTGCAGGCAACGCCTTTTTCTTTTTTTTCCTTTTTAATTTATTTTTTTTTTCTGTTTAAATTTATTCATTTATTTTAATTTTATTGTGTTGATTTTATTTTTTAAAATTTGTTTATTTACTTATTTCTATTTCTATTTTATTTTATTATTTTTGTTTACTTATTTTACTTTTTATTTTTTAAATTTTTAAATGTTATTTTTATTATTATCATTATTATTGTTATTTTATATAACTCTCCAAGCTCTTACCTGGGGAAAGGGGGACCTACCACAAAGAAAACGTACGAAAGGAAATGATGGCATTCACTGATCTGACCGGACTAAATCATCTGTCGAGATCGCTCCCTTTGGGTGGCTGAAAAGCTATGTAAACATGAAATGAAAAGTAGCCGGTATACTTTTGTTAGCGTATGACCTTTAAAGATGTTCAGCTTAACCCCTTTTCATACTTATGTAACACGTCCATTGCAGTCAAGGAATAGTTTTAGTGAAAGTATGTAAATGTAACCCACATTTTATTTTTACTTATTCGTGCCCAGTCCTATTCTTGAACCGCTTTTGTTTTCGTCTTTTCCAGTCTTGCAGATATTTAATATTCTACCATTCAGTGCTGGTTTGAAACAATGTCAGCTATGGCTATGTGTTCTATGGCTACATACTGAATCTGAGCATCAACAGAATAAGTGTTTATCAGTTTGACTCAATGACAATTCACCCAGCCCATTTCTCTTATTAGAATACAGTTTTATCACATTTGTTCTCTCCATCTCATTGGCATGTAACTGCAGTTATCTTAATTAAAGATAGATAAGATAAGATGAAATAAAATAAACTTTATTTCTCTTCAGAAAAGGAATCCCATTCACAGTTGATGTGATACAGTACGTTAGATACATTCAGACTTACATGCGGACAAGTATCACGGATAGCATCAGAAGTGGGCAGACTCAAGAAATATTATTTCAGCTTGATAAGCCTATGCAACGCTCATGTAGCGCTCACTATGTTTAACTTAAACTGTTTTCAAATTTTAATGTTTACTGTGGAAGAATTTTCATGTTTAAATGTAGACTTACAGATACTACTGGTGTCAGATTTGTTTTATAGGTTTGAGAAACTTCCTGTTGTAATCAACTAAAGTTTAGCTATCGTTTTGTGTCAAAGTACTGTTCATTTACATTACTCTACCTAATTAGCATCTCATAGTGGGAGAAATCTAGTGTTGTTTTTTCATGCTCAAAATTCCAGTCTCGTTAATCCTAACCTATGTTGATTAAAAGTTACGCCTCAGTTAAAAATATGTACCAGGTTTTGATAAGTCACAAAAAATTCTTTGGTTCTCATTACTTCTGTTCAGAGACAGAACTACATCTCCAGACATCGCTCTGATTGTGTGTATATTTTAAACAAGTGATACCGATCGTTATTGTTCAGACCTTCATTGTGACTTGTATCATGGTTTCCTGGACCGTTGGAGCGCCACAGGTGACGTGGCAGCCAACTCCCTCCATCTCTTTCGTCTCTTTGCAATCCTCATGATGTCATCCAGCTTCATGCCTGTTCATTCAGTTGTCGTCCCATCTGTTTTTCTGTCTGCATTTCTTCCTCCTTTGTAGTGCTGGTCCCTGTCTTACGACCCTCAAGATCTAATGTTGTCAACAGAATAAGACAGAGATAGGTCTTAAGAGCAAAGCGTTAAAGATGTCATGAAGAAACTTGTAACTAATTAACATATTAATTTCATCGATTCCAAGATAGCTCTTCCTTTTGACGTGGCAACAGAAAGTACTCATGTCAAAGAGATTTACGAGCGCCAAGCACATAATGTTGGTGGATTCGTCCCTCTGGAACTGAGATTTCATTACAACAAACATTTTGTTGTTCTGAATCCAGCGGCGCTCATCTGGTGGTAATGACCGTTCTCATTCTTAAAAACTGTGTTACAAAAAGGCACTCAAATTTGCTGTATATTTTGTCAACAACAATACGTTCTTCTTTATTCATACAACGTCAGTCGTCCCTCTGCCGCTTGCTGGCGTCTACGAACACGGCTTGGTGAAAAACTTACACTGAGGATTCGAAATTCGACTTCCACCGGAGGATGAGAAAGAAAAAATTAGAACCTCATTTTTGTTTTTATCATTAACTCAACGATCCCTGGGCTTTTTGGGTAGAAAAGCTCCACGTCAAGCCTTCTCGGATGAGGGCAAATTTATTTTGGAGATCTATTAACCTTATGCACTTTAAAGAATCTCTGGCAGTTAACATTGGGATGAAGAGTAGGCGCTGTTTGGGCAAAATTTCCAGATTCCAAATTTCTGACCACAACAATTCTTCTCTGCAGGCACTTAGATCTGAAAAGAGATTACGAAAGTAAAATGCGATTTAGCTAATAATACCAGAATACTATGAAAGGGTATAATAATGAGAAAAGGTGAAACTGCAGAGATAATGAGGACTTGGTGGTAAGGAAGAGGCGAGATAAACTGAGGTTTGATATTATTTGTTGTTTTGAGTCTGTGGCACAGCAGTGCGATTAGGACTTCAATATTCTAGTATAACTGCAGGATAGTGGTTATCAATATCAGTAGCAATGTGAGATAGACTGAGAGCTAGAACAAAAGAGAGACAGAAACAGATAGATAGATAGATAGATAGATAGATAGATAGATAGATAGATAGATAGATAGATAGATAGATAGATAGATA
>JBCEWB010307444.1:0-19918 GCA_039654565.1 Peronia peronii | reverse complement strand
CACAGACAAGGTAGAGGAGAAAACAGAATTCTCAATGACTGAGAAGGCAAGAAATTAGTTCTAGGTTGGGGAGGTTATGATTTATGCAGTGGTAGTCCACTCAGAAATATACAGAAAAATGTTCATGGAAAGATACAGCGACTTGAGTTTCTATCGGGGCTTCAGACATGTATATGATAGATTCAGGCTCAATTGAGAGTCATCTAAATTGATATGAAACTCTCCCTCCCTCCTCCCTCCCCTAGCCCCATTTGAAGAGAAGAAGAAGAAAAAGAAGCAGTAACAAAGGGCTATGGAGCAGAATGAAAACATAACCGCATTTACAGATATGTGCATTATTGGATTTTTCAGGACATTTCGGAGAACTTATATATAATGGCAGAGCAAAATGTTACCCTGCACCTCCAGAAGCTGCAAAATGAAAATAAAGCAGGTAAGTCAAGAAATGATCTATTGAAAATTTGAGGATCATTGTACAGTATTGTTCACTTATTGTCAACTTGCTTAAAGTGAATTCTTGCTTGAAGTTAACCCCCTTTTTGCAGTCCTATTCTTTTTTCCCTTTATATTGATTAATGTGAACCTGTTTGAAGTCAATAATTTTTTTTTTTTGGTCTTGATCTGTTTCCTGCTAGAGAAATATGTATACGGCAGTCCCACACATTTGTGTATATACATGTATATATATAGAGAGAGAGAGAGAAAGAAAGATGGTAACAGTCACACATTTTGTCAAAAGGAATTTGAGGTTGAATGGTCTACCTGTTTGTCAGTTTTATTTTTATATACAGATTTTAATTTGGATATTCATTCAGTGTTTTAGCATGATATTTTTTTTCCATCTGTGGAAAGAATAAAAAAAAAACAGTCTCGGTTTTCTGATTTCATTTAATGTCTCAAAAAAAACAATTATCTAATTATTCCGGTAGGCAGAAACAATGCTTGATATATTTTACAACATTGGTTTCTATATCACCCTCTTATTTATTCTTTATTATCTTTGTGAATAAGAGCTAAGTGTATCTGATTTTATTTTTTACTATTTTATTATAAATGAAATCTTTCGATCCTAAGAAAGTAGGATTATCTCAGCTTTGAGTGAGTGCCCAGTTTGATGAAAAAATTTTTGACAGTGAAAATACTAGAATTTGGAACTTTTGCCCAAACAGCGGCATTTCCGCCTACTCTTCATCCAATTTTTAACTGTAAAGGTTTATTTTGACATGTGTAGTGTACACACTGGACTGAAAGAGCTAGTCATCAGACTTCCTTACCAAAGAAGCCAAGGGATCTGTGAGTCTCTGAAAAAAAAAGCGGGCAGGTTCTAAGCTTTCATTATCCAGGTATGATATTTGAACCTGCGACATAAGTTTTTCACAAGAAGAAGATGCCAAACCCCTGATAAATAAACACAAAAAGTATTATTTTGGACTTTTATTGCAGTATTAGGCTACAGTGTGAAAAAATGTCATCTATTTGTTATAAGATTTTGTTACTGCTTTGTAATTCTTATATTTTTTTTAACATATCTGTCCACAGAAGCTGTAGGTCCAGACAAATGGAGACAGGCTGTTCCTCCCAGCAATATGTGAAGACAGACACAATAATAGAGCTTGTATAGTTATTCCAGGGACAGAACAAGGGGGATAATCCAGCTGTGATAAACCAAGGGGGCTTACTCACTCATGATAAACCAAGGAAAGTAATCAGATCCTATGTGATATCTCAAAAGAAGTGCAAGTTAAATGGAACACAAGATTTTAATGGAGGGAAAAAAAAAAACAGAAGGGAAGAAGACCAATGTTATCTGTAACAAGAATAGTGAGTCTAAATAATCAGTGAAGCTGAGTGCACTGAGTAGAGTTGTCGTTTATTATGAAGATGTGAGAGAGAAGAAAAAATGATTGGACCTGGTCCAGATGCGTAAGGTGACCGTTGTTCATTGTGTGCGCATGGAGCATTTGAGTATTTTTTTAGCTAGAGCAAAAAAACTGCTGGTCAGATTTTGTGGTTACAGCACAATGATAAAAATCATCATTTGGTTATATGACACGCGACACGATGAAATCAGGCATTGTCAAACTGATGTGACGGGAGAAGTCACTTGTTTTTCAACAGTGAACGAATTTTTAAGACAATGTTTTTTTTTCACAAAGCCCTTTTGTATCAATCGAAAAATGCATTTCGGACTTAAATATGCTGAAATAGATTAAGTGAAAGCCCAAACATTGTAATTTAGTGGCATGGCCTGATAAGGATTAGTAAGGATTAACAAAAGTGATCAGCCATTTTCTCACTAAATTTAGCTGCAGCAACAGATTACCCCCATCGTCTTCAGTAGCCAACATCTCCGCTTGTACTTGAGGTAGAACAAAACTCTTTTTCATGCACAGAAAGGGAAATGAATAATCTTCACAGTGATACCAAGAACTCCACATGCTCAAAATCTGACAAGAGTCTGATCTCATCGTGTCACGTCTCATATGTTTGGGTGGTACGTAACATGTGAGGAAGAAAACTTCAGTAGAGATAACCAGTTTCTATGGAGTTTTCCTAATGCATAAAGTACCCAATTCTTCTCTTCGCTTTCCGCATGTAGCCACAGTTTCGCATAGACATCTACAGCGCTTTGTTTTTTTCTTCTTTTTTTTTCTGATAGCCACCAGGGCTTGAAACGTGTTCATTTCTTATAGTCAAAATAGTTAGGAATTAACAGATGACATAGAGGAGGGGCTACTTTTGCAAATCCTGTGATAAAACTAAATAATTTTCTTCTAAGTAATGTCCACACATTGCCTTATCCATTGACACGGATAACTCTGTGCAAAATAATAAAACATATGACTTATCTCAGTCTGTCACGGGACACAATTAATTAGTAGCTGCCCTCTGTGTAAGATGTGAATCACTATAGAATGACAAGTTTCAAAATGGAACCTTTTTTCTTTAATTACCTGCAAAGCAGTGACACTCTTTTTAATATCAGCATTTTGTGCACACTACCTCTCATTGTGCCATTATGGTCTCAGCAACTTGAAAACTTAAATGCACTAGAAATAAAATGAAATTGTTTAAAAATTGTTGAAAAAACAAAAATTAAAATTTGAAGCAGCAGATGCATTTACTACAAATTTTTTTTATTTTACGCTTTTAATAGGTTTTGAATGCAAAACTTTTGGGTTTGGCACCAACCGACATCTTGAAATGTTTATGTTGTTATGAGATGCATTTACATAGATGAGAATGTAAAATTATGAGGATTTTCTTTCTATTGTGGTTTTCAGTCATGCTATTTTTTACTGTTGTCGTTTGGTGAGTTGTGTGGGTGTTCAAAATTTGAAGAGTCTCTGTCACAGTTACCTCCCTTTGTGCCTCAATATGTCTTGTGCCCAGGGCAAATGAGTCGGAAGTCGCACTGGGTGGTTTCCAGTTACAGCCATTTTTTACTGTTTTCTACTATTTTCTGACTATGATACCAAAATTTGTCTTTTTTTTCAGATTAAAAAAGGTTATATTGTCGTTTTGTGTAAAGAAAAAAAATTATACTATCTTAGTTGGAAAGCAGTTAAAAACGACCAAAAACGGGCGTAGATCTTCATCGTCTGGCGTGACTTCTGACTCATTTGCCCTGGTCACAAGACATATAGTTGATACCATAACTATGCTATCAAACTTTATACATGAATTTTTGCCAGGAGATGACGAAATGGAATATCAAGGATAGACTGTTAAATTTTTCTATCTAATAATAATTTAGTGAAATTAAGATAATGCCAGAATGATGCTGTTCGCAAATACCACAGCTCCATCACCTGGTGTGGTCTTACCTGTCTGTGCTAATAGATACATCAGACTGATTCAATTCTCTTTACCGACCTGTGTCAGTCATGAGACAAGATGGGATTTTCAGCATTTTTTTTTTTCTGATATATTTATAGATGGTGTTGTTTTATTATTTTCTAGCCATGAAATTTTTATCTTACAAAACTTTTTTTTTGGGGGGAGGGAAAGTCAGTTTTGATGATCAGGGTATTTGTGAAATAGACTTCCCAAGTCTACAAAATTGTTAAAGAATGTTAAATTGTGAACATTTGAGATTTAATCAAACAGGATATTTGTATGTCAGTTGACTTATTGTTGTAGGCATATGTATGATTGCTATCTTTGGAGTATAATACTACTTGGTGTTTATCACATACTTAACTTTTTCCTTATTATAAGAGGTGTGAGTGCTTTTCAGCCATTGTCACAAGGACTACATATGTATGTTGTTTGTGTTTTAGATTTGCAGTGTCAGTTGTGATAAACATAGAGCTGAAACTTATTGCTTCATCTTAGTCAGATACATGTATATATGATTCAGTTGTAAATAAACAGTTTGACAAGCAAGTGGAGACAGAGAGGGAATGGATGGTCAGAGTATGACTTGTACAGATTCTATGCAATGAGAATTGGAAAGTCTGTGTTGATTTTGATTATAAGTGAAGAGTTTTGTATATATTGATGATGCATTGAAAAAATAGAAGAGGGAGATAAATGATTGCTTTGAAAGCAAAAAGATGGAAGGACAGTGAATGAATCAATAGAATAAATCTGAAACCGTTTGGCTTCTGTTCAGTAAGAAAGAGGATTTTGTCTTGATTTGGATCAATGTGTGAATGTTTTGTATATCATCAGTGTTGTATGATAGTAACAAAAGTCAAACATATACCAAAATGCAACTGATTTTTCATAGTATTCCCAAGCATGAGAGACTGTCAAGTAATGTCATTTGAAAAAACAAATGCACAAATAATTAATTCAATAGAATCATATTTGCATAATTCATCAAATGATTTGTAGCATAAACAGTATTTCTCAAAAGTGCTGAATATGGGTTATGCCATTATTGTACTGCAGTGATAACATTATGATACTCAGACAAAGACAGCACAGGGAGAGAAGGGGTTATGCTGTGAAATGTCTGAAGATACAATTTCTGAAGTCTGTTCAATATGGAATGTTAATTAAATACTGGCCTCCCTAGGGTGTGAGTGGCGTGAGACAAATTAAGGGTGGTATTGTACACGTACTGGTGAGCGGAAAGATGGAATTGTGTGATTGACCAGGGGGAACAGGAGAATGTAAGTGTTTGATAAGAACATGTCAGTACAATCAGATGGAATGAGATAGTTGTTGAAAGGCCACTTTATTGGGAACATTAGTTCTTCTTGACCATAGAGTCACAGTGTCACCTGTTAACTTTGACCATGAATACCTGGGTAAAGAAGAGTCATAGGTAAATAATCCTTTCTCCAAAGTGAGTTTTTTCTTAGTCCATAACTTCATCTGGAGTCATTGGGCTGCATCTTGACAAGTCATGCATTAATCTCCTCCATCCGCAGCGGGTGTAGACCAGGGTCTGGGTCTCTGTAAAGGTTCAACTTTATCCATTCCTGAATGTTGTTGGTCCATTTTTTCTTCAGCCCACATCTTTTTCACTCCCCTCTACAGTTCTTCATACCATAACTTTAACAAGAACACTGAAACAAGTTTCATCCCCAAAGTAAAGCATCATTTTATTTCCCTTTCCAGTGACGTTCAGAACACTGTACATAAGAAATTTGATAGCAAACTCATTCCACCTGTTTGTATAACATATGAGTATGTAAATGTAAATTGCCTAGATTAATTCTGTCAGTCATAGTAAATACTGCATCAGTGAATAGAGTGTATGTAGTTTTGAAAATTATATTTTTGACCAGAACGCAATTTAAATTGAGTCCTACAGAAAGTTACCAAAACTTCTTGAAAATGTTATAGTGGATAAATACATGTACAGAAACTGCTTTACACCATGCATTCTGTTATCTTTTTTGTCATAGTATGGTGTGATATTTACTTAGCTAACCACAGACAGTGAAATGGAATTTTAAAGAACTTTTTGCTCAGTGGAATACGAAGTGTTCTAATATAGAAGATTCCAATGAATTCAGTACCAGGTCTTTCATGAGTGCCTGCCATAGATCTCATGCTGTGTGATAGAGTTTGTTAGTGCCAGTATCGTACCTGTTTGTTTTTGTGATTTGATTTCAAGAGATGTGTGAAATATGATCAAATATACCTTGAAGAGATCCACCTTGCTGAATAAATTATTCAGAAAAATTGGTTAAGTTTGTGTTATTCTCTCTTTGCATAGATCAAATCTACATGTATTATTAACTCACTCTTTAAGGAGTATTTTTACTTGTTGCAGGACTTTTTATTTCATAGGAAGCTGAAAAAAACTGCACTTGGCCATGAAAAAAACTGTAAATCAATAGAATGAGCAGCTGGAATTTGCGTATTCCATTCACAAATTTAGAGGTATCGATGAGATTTCTCTAAATTTTATTATCAAATCAGTATAAGAGATGAAGTCATCAAGCCAAATATTTGGGTCATAGGAGTCTTGACAAAAGTTGGCACACAATGGTAAAAGAGTTAAATCTAGGAACTGATCAGCTTAAAAACTGGGTCATCATATTCTGTATCAGAATCATTTCCCAATTAACATACCATGCAACGGTGAGAGAGGAATGTTGTTTTGTTTTCTAAGGCCATGCTATCGATCTTGTTTCTTGAACGGTTGTTAACTTGTACTGGATCGAACCCCAGGATTTGCTGAGTCAATCTCAGGGGTTCGGCAGATATCAAGACAGGCATACATATAAATATGAAGACTGTAATTTATTTTTCTAACTACGAAGAGTTTGTTGAATGCACGTATGAAATTGTGGGGTTCAGTACCACCAGTAAGGTTGAGAACCAATGATATAGAAACATGAATGCTCTACGAGTTTCTTCGGACACTGGTCAGAGTTAAGGCACTGTCATTTAAGTAGTACTTTTTGCTGTATTTTTCTTGTTTTGTTGCTATTGTTGTTGTTGTTTATTTAGATTTTTTTTCTCTTTTGCTCAATTTGTTTTACTTGTTTAATAAAATGCAGATGAAAGAAAGAAGAGAAGAAAGAAATAACAAGCAAAACATTATTCCCTTCCTCTCAGCACTTCACACTCTACCAAAGTTCAATCCAAGCTCCGATTTGTCCTTCAGTTTCTCTATATTTCTCCTTCTGATTCTTCTTTTCTGCCCTTAGCTGCATCTGGAGATGGGCCTTTACCACGTGTTGCAATGTATGTGTATAAGGAGTATGAATACAACAAATGGGGTAATTCCGGTAATTAGTGATTTGACCGTGGTTATTTTTAACATTATAGAAAATTGCAGATGCAGTACATGTACTTTCAGTCTATTGCAGATTTCACTTCAAAAACACACGTCAGTTGCATCTTTTCAGCGATACAACTGGTTATACCAGCAAGCCTGAACTAGCCTGGACCCAAAAGTAGATGAATTTTCACTTTCTTCAGTAACTGGCCTGGTACATGTTTGTCTCCATCTAAGGCAGGCCATACATGTATATAGTGACATGGAACTATCCGCATTATTATTGTGTGGGTAGCTTTTCATTTTTTCAATCCTAAGAAAATAGGATTATCTCCACTTTCAATACCTGCTCTGTTTTTCGTGAGAATTTTTGTGGGCAGAAATTTGGAATTTGGAAATTTTGTCTAGACAGCGGTATCTCTGCCTAATCTTCATCAGATTTTTAACTGCCATGGATTCTTTAATATTGTAATGTGCACACGGATATTTCTGGCATATTCGAAACATTTACCCTAGTAAAGCAGATAGAGAGTGGGAAAATCAGTGGCTTAAACAAGGCGATGGTTCATGCTAGGCTAAACCTGATCATTAGGTCGTCACGCTGTCATGCCAAGGGAAATTTCTAGGACTTTAACTGATCCTTCATAACTGAAACAGATTTTTTTTCAAATTTCATTAATCTTGACTTCATTATCAAACTAATTGGACAAAACATCTTTGATTGGACATCAAACATAAGCATTTACATGGAATGGTTCATATTTTGTGAATTCTATGTGACATTATTTAGCTGATATGTCTTGTGCCCAGAGCAAATAAGTCAGAAGTCGCGCCGAGCAGTCGCAAGTAACAGCTTTTTTCAACTATTTTCCGACTCGGGTACCAAATTTTTATCTTTTTCACAAAATGAAAACTTACCCATTTTTAACCTGAAAAAAGAAAATTTTGATATCCAAGTCGGAAAATAATTAAAAACAGCTATAACTCATAATTGCCCGATGCGACTTCCGACTCATTTGTCCTGGGGCAAGACATATGGTCTGCTCAGGCCAACATTCAGCTACAAAAATGTGAGAGTGTATGGCAAATTCATGTCAATAGTAGAAAATAAGATTTTGGGAAAAACTCCACCAGAGTTCCCACCGGAAGTAAGCATACAACCAAGAAGTGAGGCAAACTTGCGGCATTCGCAGTCTCTCGACCAAAGTAAGATAAGATATCAAATCATTCAACTGCTTTTAACACTGGAATTTGGCTGAAGTCATTTGACACATCAAGCTGAGTAGGAATGGGCAAATTTATGCTTATGCCATTATCTGGTATTGTCAGTTTTGCCTTTAGGGTGTCAGTCTTACACTCCAAAATACTGTCTGGTTCAACTTGTTGCCCAGACACAAGTCAACAAGGTCCTACTTCTTAAAACCATTTATCTCTTGCTCATAAACAATCTTGTAGCTCTGAATAAGTTTTGATCTTGAAGCCCATGGTCACGATAGCATACAATAATTTCATAATATACTGATGATTTATCGGCAATCAAGTACATCAACACAATCGCAATGAAGGCTCAGCACTATTGTTTACATGTTTTTACCTTATTTCTGGTCTGAGCCGAAAGTCATGGGTTTCGGCTGGAAGTGCACCAGCCTCTTTCCTATCCTATGTAATTATTATTAACACTACTCACTACTGTTATTATTTTGAGGGCATCTATTGTCATTCATAGAGAAGAGTTTTCATCATAACGACAATCCTTCTATACACAATCCAATCAAAACAAGAGATTAAGTGACGTTGAATACTCCTTTATTCAAAGATTGTAATGTTCAAACAACAAAGAACAGATTCAGCAAGCAGACTGAAAAACCAAATTATCATCATTGCATTGATCGATATGTACATAATCATAACATACATAAATACACATTAAATATTCTTTATCCCTCCCCCCCACTCCACAAACACACAATACCGTAGCATACCCATACTCATCACCTGTACAAATTCTTGTGGGGAGAAAAGAAAATGTGCCCGACTCGCGGAAAACCAATTATATTATGGTGAAAATGTTCATTTCTGAGATAGATGCATCACACAATTAAAGTTGATAATCGCCTGAGCCGTTCAAAACTTAGACAGGCTTTCACAAAAAATTCCTCTAATTTTATACAAATTTTCTAAAATGATGAGAAGGCGGTGAAAGCTACTTTTGAGATAACTGTCCAAAATGCTACATTCATTTAACAATTAAGCATCTGTATTTCTGTATGCCACACAAAACTCTGATTAATATCTAAAAACAACGATAGTTTATCTTTTGAAACACTGACTTCATGCTTCATGTAAGTTGTTTTAATTTTTGACCGTTTCGACATCTGAACCTTTCATGTATCATCTTTTCTGCATTAAAGGTAGAGATTTTCTGTCCACTATTGAGAATCATAACACCCAAAAGTTAAAGCTTCAACCATGGTAAGTTTTGTGCTGAACAAAATGTTGAACTAACCAAGGACAAGTGTTTGAATTTTTTGTTGCTTTTTTTTTCAATTTCTTGACTCCGACTATATTGAGATGGAAAATATGTCTTATAAGTGGTCATGCATAACTTGTCGACTTGCTACTTCGTTGAAAATCAGACACAATAATTCTTTTGCTAATATCATTCATTTCTGTGGCTTAAGTTCTTGCAATCAAAGTGTTAAAAGTACATGACTGTCATACAAACTGCATTAAATGACATATATATGTCACTTATGATTCTCTGTCAAATCACAAAACAAATAAAAACATGGGAAATACATACATCTTCACTTTAGCACCAGCTGATATTCTTCTGTGGGTCTGACTGGATGAGACCATCATGGCACAAAACTGTTTGCATTTTCCTTGGTATCGGTGGTTTTACAGTAACTGCCTACGGGCCAGACCATCATGCAAACACCTGGATATACAGGTAGGCTATTAAAAAAAGTACTGTGACCTGATGTGACTGGCCACATATCTGAAGGTCCTGCCCTCACTAACATCTATCTACAAATAGATCTCGCACCAATGATTTACACCTCCATCATCCATACAACACCCACAGCACATGCATATAAACGTATAATATACATATTCACATATAAGCCATCTGATGGTCTCTATCATTGTAAGGTTTTTTTTTTTTTTTGTGTCACTTCAAAAAACTACTTAAGATACTCCAAGTATTTGTTGTGATATATATATAGTAAATAAAACTACAGTTTAAGTGTATACTCAAACCTAGTCTACTCTTTCAGATCAAACACTCTGTACACTCTCAGGAATATCAACAATAGTAACCTACCTGATATTCATTCAGACACACATATATACATTCAGTCATTCTGTCTTTCAGATCAATCTCACCATATCATATACTCCACTCAAACTGAAAAAAAAAAAAAAAAAAAAACTACCTGGTGCTCCAAGAGTAAATAACCCTATTCACAACCATTCTGTTTTTTTGGACCATTTTCACTTCATCCACTCCGAACAAATGCCATGTATTCATGACTACTCTAGCCATACACAGTCAACTATGGGAAACACCCACACTTCAATGCTGTCAAAAACAGACACACTGGTACCTAAAGCTGATGCATTCCTTGAACATTATATTCACACAGTCTTCTGGACCCAAGCTATTCTGTTGCAGAATAACAGAGTTTGGACAGGACTTTGCTATACATATTTCATGATGCTAACAACATAAAAGAATGTGTGTCCTCGAACTCCCAATTATAATATAGACCACAACTCTCAGCAGTAACACAAAATCCTTAAAGACACGGTCTTGAGCCAAAGATTTTCTAAGAGCCTGTGTCAGACATAGGAAATTATAATCAAGGCCTTGAAGGCAAAATTTTTCGAATGCCCAAGGTATACACAAGTTATACACTCAAGGCCTTCAGCTCTACACCAAAAATCACAAACCTGTTATCACAAAAGTATGACAGCCAGTATTTTGTTGTTTTACTGGTTTTCACATTATGGGGTGCGAATCACTTTTGTCTTGAACATTTTAAGACAGTGCACAGAAAAAATAGTAGCAAATATGAAAATTTATGGTTAATAATAAACATAAAATATGTATATATAATTTACCTTTTAATTTTAATTTTTGTAACGTCTGTTTGTTTAAGGAATTGCATTCATTCATGTCTTCACTAAATGATTCGATTCACATCAAGAAGCACAGACTGACTAATGATAGACCACAAAATTTGAAAATCACAAAGGTCTCGAGTTCATCTTATATCTTGTACAGATACATCACCTCACAAAGAGAAAGCCATTTGGCAGTCATTCACATCAAGATGAATGATACACATTCTGCATGAGAATTCACATTTTGTTTTTCTCATTTCTTCACCACTACTGGTCCCACTACTCTTTCACACAGTACATAAAAGAAAGAAAGACCTCACGTGAAAACCTCGACAATACCTGACTCAAAACAGTTGTTCGCTTGCCTTGAAAAACATCTTCTATCATGAAAGACAAAAATATTTCTAAAAATGCCATTATATCTGAATCCGGTAGTTTGACACTTGGGAATTATCAGTGATCTTTCTGGTTTTTTTTCTTCTATCTCTATTGGCCTTGAAATCAGTAGTATTAATAATTAGGCTGTTTCCTTTGGCCTCGCAAAGTATTAGATGAGCACTCATGATGTTCTACGGATACCGTTACTCTGTACAATTCAGCCATGATGCTGTAGCCACAACTATAGTCCACAACAAAATGGAGGCCTAGGTGAAAAAAGATAATGACATTTACATTGATTTTATCCACTGGAAAAAAAAAAAAAAAAAAATTTACATGCACAATAAATCTGGTAGGTATCAAATACCTAGTCGCATGTTTACTTTATAAAAATACATGCTATCTACATACAGTCGTATGTACAAAACAATGCCATAACATGGTGTCAAACTTGGTAAAATCAGAGGTATGTACAATGTAGATCTTAATAGAACACAAACTGAACTCAGTTGAACACCACACCCACTAATCTTCCTCTCCTTTCTGTCTCTTTATATATTTACAAAAGAAGATATCTGGATCGGTTGTGCGCTTACGAAGTGCCAAACAGAGCTAATGTCGATAGATATTTGGATTTTACGAGTGTCAAACATCAAGTTGAAAAGGAAATCTCTTCAGTGACAGAATGTATCTCAGACAACTAATTGAACAGCGTTTCGTATCAAATTTTTCCAGAAGGTCTAATAGAATTATCAGTGTCAGTGGAAAGAGGAAGTGAGTGTGCTTTACTTCGGTCACAAAGTTATTTAGCAACGACATTTCTGTCCCTGGATATTGATATTCTTGATCAGTTCTGAGACCCCATAGTCAGCAAAATCTGATATTCTGGCGTTTTTTTGGACATGCGATTTATTTCACGAGAGTAACGAGATTGGGGCAGAAAGTCGTGATCTTTTGACCACTGTTTACATCATCACATTTAACACTTTATAAAAAAAGATTATATAATTTTGTTCCTTGTGTTTTGAAGTTCACAATTTGACACAACATAAAAATAAGATGAATTAAAAACTCGTGAGGGAGAAAAAAGACAACATCAACATAAAAACTGTTGAAGGTGATGACGTAACAACAGGCAAGGGGTCATAACCTTCTGTCTCACTCTCTACCATACCATATAGTATCATTGATCAATGTTAACAAATCATTGGTCCTTCACTCTACCTTATAAAGGTAAATCTTAAATGCAACTGCACGTTACTGTTAAATGATGGCCATAACCAAATGGTTATTACAAGACGAAACAACTGATGTCATTGTGGTGATGCTTTAACAAACTTGTCATGGTTTCAGTATGAGCTACAAATGACAATGCCTGATCTGATTTCTTTGTGATGATATGTCACATCTTGTCATGATTTATTTAACAACTGTACGAGGACAAACATCATTAATAATTGCACACTCATCACACTGTTGAAAAGTGCTTTTTACATGGTCATAAGAGTAACTTAACAAACAAGTTCTCATTCAATAAATGTAATGAAAAATGACATAACAATGCTGTGTCTGATAACATTTGAAATACTGAACATAAACACCCAGCAAGTCAACGTTAACTCTTGTGAGGTTTTCTGCAAACATAACGAGGTTTCCTTGTACAGTCTCCGTCAACAATGCAGCATCAATTATGCTCTTATAAACATGGACATGGAATGAATGAAAAACAATGCCTAGCTCCATTACCTACCAGTTCTACCTCATGTGATAAACAGATTTCTATTCCTGATTTTACTCCCTTAGGATAAAACAATTTTGTTCCTTTAACAACGGTGTAATTATTTATAAATATGTCATAAAACATATGATAGGAATGAAAAACCAGAATTATACTGTATGCCTAAAGACTGGCAATTCTGATTTTAAATTTAACAAAATTAATGATATCAATAATAACATTAATCAAACGCCAAAAAAAAAAAGAAATTGACACTTTAGCAAAATTTCATGGACCAAAATATGTCAAGAAGCTGCCAAATTAACACCAAGTACTTGTCACTTATCAGAGACGATAAGAGTTTGGTTCTTGTAAAGCGCAAACAAGTTAAGATGCGACACGATGAAATCAGGTGCTGATTAATTCTTGAGCATACAGCGTATTCAGTATCACATTAAAGCTTATTCGTTTCCCTTTCTGTTGGCAAAAGAATCTTTATTCCACCTTGAGTAGAAGGCAAGATATTTACAATTAAAGACAATCGGGGCAATCTGCTGCACTTGAATTCAGTGAGAAAATGACCAAATTTGGTAATCTTCATTAGCCTTCATTTAAGCCATGTCACTAAATTACAATTTCTGGACTTTTATTCAAAATGTTTAGCAAATCTAACCCTGAACTACATTTCCATATGGACAAAGAAGATTTTTGTGCGAAAAATATTCTGCCTTTAAGAATTCACTCACTGTTAAAAAAAAATTCATGATTTCTTTGGTTACCCCAAGTTGACAAGCATTTGATGTCACTGTGTTGTAATGTGTCTCAAATCATCTTCAAGACAAAAACATTTGATAAAAGAACAGTAGAAAAGTAGTCTAGTACAACTGGCAAAGTAACTGGTACATACTGGAAACTGGGTCAGAAATTGTTCAGAAATTCTGTGGCAGGTGTTCGCTAAAAATACATGTATACGGCATTCAGTGAATGAACAGAGACTGACAAAAGCTGAGAAATTGTTTACTTTGCACGGACAAAAAAATTCCAATAATATAAAACAATTCATTTAGGGCTTGGCAGAAAGTTAAGTACTATGTCATATAAGTAATAACAACAAGTCAAATGAAATCATCAGAAAGCTGCTGTAACACTGACATTTACAACTTTTTTACTTCTTCTAATGTGGTCATTTCATCTTTGCAAATTTCTTACTCATAATAACATTTCGCTTGTCATGTCACTATAATAATTTACAAAAGTTCCAATCAGTTTATTAAAGCTCTTAATGGGCCTGGAATACAAGAAGGAAATTGTATTTTATTCTTACTAACTTGAGCACAGATTCTAAATCAAATCACTGAAATCAAATCACCTATAATTTACATATTCCCAAGATATGTCCCTGCTTGTGTGGCTCACCTCTTACACAGCTGAAATACCTTCACTCTGGTCAACAAATATAAAGTCATGCCTATTATTATGGCAAGCAAAAATGCTTGACAAAGAGTTCTTTCTATAACAACTTAAGTGGTTGTTGAATCTGGGACACAATTTTACAGAAAGATGTAGTTTTCTGGATAAAATCAAAAGCAGGTTTCAGGAGCTGGCCTTATTTTTCAGGAATCTTAAGATGAATATCATATAGTACTCAAGACTGCTTTACATACTGGACCTGCTGTGATGACAGCTGTAACAAATAGTGTTCTTTATCACACATGTGAAACTTCTTACCACTGACCAACTGCATTCTAGATCTCATATTGTGATGGTTTAGTGTACGACTCCACCATGTACCAATGGTCAAAACAAAAGGCATGACAGCGTTTTACACCAAAACTATCAATACACAGGATGACACAGTTTAACCCAGATAACGGTATTCATACGTAAGTAAGAGGAAAGGAAAATTGAAAATATTAAAATATGCTTAGAGACACCTAGACAACTTAGACAGATACCAGGGTGAAAGTTGCTTCAGACCTGTTTCGAACTTAGCAACATTATCTTTCACCAAATGTCAAAGCTAGCAGTATAATATTGGCATAATTATGCCCTCCATCATGAGCTGATTAGTAACAAATCATTCTTTGCAGACTTCAGAAATAATGCCCAACGTAAAGTGTACTATTTAAAATGAAGTGAAATAAAATACAGATCTTTCTTTGCTTGAGCCAATTAAAGTCTACGCTAAGAGCCATGTTTAACCACATTGTCTGCAGTGACATATATATAATTTGTACTACTAGACAAGCCTGACAAATTAAAAAAAAAAAAATTAAAAATAAAAAAAAAAATTATAAAAAAGGGGAAGAGAGAGAAAACAGAGAGTAACTGGCAGATGAGCATTTTCATAATGGTGCAATAATATAAAACAAAAAGAATTCTGCTGGTTGCCTGTACAACCCAGTCTTTTCATAAACACTATGCATTGGAAATTCCCAAAAGTCCATCTGTCAATCGGGAATTTCCTATTCAGAATGTTACTGAGGTAACCTTGCATGTTGAGTTTTACCTTTCAAACACTGGCTAGTAGTAAAGGGATACATTGTTACCACTGTGCATATTCAGTACAACTTTAGCTTAAGTAGGGAATAATGTTTGGCCTTCCTGCAAATATAGTGATGGACAGATCATACGAGTAGATAACTTTGGCCGGTAGCACAGATACCAAAGTTCTGGCATCCAAATAATTGTTGAATAATTCAAGATGACGACCTTCTGAAAGATGAAGCTCCATTTGACAGAAGAAAAAACAAATTTGGCAAATATTTATCAAGAATAAAAAGCTCTTATTTCTTGGCACATAAAACATCTAATCCTCTAGTTCAAGCTCAATCTCTATTCACATTTTCATAATCACTTATTGTTACACATTATCTTTCTATAGTTTAACCAAAAAAAAAAAAAATTCAACGAGGGAAAATGTTTCTTTTGGATCTTCTTTCAATGTTCCAAAACTGATTGAGCCAAAAAAAAAAAAAAAACTGACATAAAACAACAATAAAATCAGAAACACAATCTGTGTGAGGTTTATTTTAACACCTGAGACTTTTGCTGCACTTTCCAGCGAATGACAGTACAAAAGCAGCTACTAAATCCAAATATTTGAGCATTCTTAAGGTGAGCTGCGTGTAAGGTTTATGGTTACCTGAATTAAAAAATTATGATGCCTACAGATGTTCGTCATATTTGTTTCGTCATGTACCTAGATGAAAGATTATAGATACCACTAAAGATTAAAAAAAAGGAAAGTTCATTTCAGTCTTCTGTGACCTCCTAACTGTGCTGTTACCATAGAGTACATGAAAACTACAGATATCTAATCAAGCTGGTGATCAAACCCAATATAAAGAATTACAGTTCCAGAAGCTCAAAATGCTTGGGACGTAACTCAGTATAATATGAGCCATAACAAGCATTTGTTAGTTATACTGCTGCAAAACCTTGCCATTACAGAGTGATTCAACACTGATTATGCTGTATATCAAATCAACAAATAATGGCAGTTGCTTATTACTGAAACAAGAAATGGTAATCTATAACTACTGCCACCTGCCAGTATAGATGTAATTCATGGTTTTATGGTAAATTATGAACAAAATAAGTCCCAAGTCAAATAAACTCCTCAATGGAATGATATTTCATGATCTTTCAACAATGGAAAATGAAAATGCAAAACATTTTCAACAACGGTAGAAAAAAAACTATGAAAAAAGCTGTGATTCCTAATATGGTGTGTGACATTACAATGATAACATAATGCAGAAAACCATAAAATAACACAAAATACAATAATATGAAAAATGCCTCCATTCTGAACACAACATGGAGTTTTCAAATGAAAATTTGAAGATGATCGATGTCTTATCAGTCAATAAATAGATGAAAATGATATCAAGCAGGAATTGTTTAATCAAAATATGCAGGATCTGAAGATGATGATGTTATAAATGCTGCAGTTGTCATAACTGAGAGGGCAATTAGTAGAGTTATGTCTCTAATGAGCCAGTTGGATGACTGATGGTTGACTGATGATGGAGTGATACTCTGTGGCAAGCCATCTCAACTGATGCTGTATGGCAAATCATCTGGATGACTGATGGGTTGACTGAAGACTGTGATGATCTTTGGCAAGTCATATTATTGACTGATGATGCAGCCATCCAGAACGATGGGCTGAAGAATTATAATCAACTGTTAAATAGTAGGCTGTAGAGCTGACTGGTAAGTTGACTGATAATGATATAATGATACTGGAAGATGATGAATGAGTCAGTCAATCTCCATGATCCAAAAGTTGACGGAATGGTTGAATAGAGTTGCCACAGGGAGTGGAATTGATGATCTGCCTGCAACAGCACCCACTTGTGGAGATGACGGACGTGATGATGATGGTGTCGATAATGGTGTGAGTGAAGAACAGGATTCAAATGAGCAGGTTGACATATCTGAAACTGAAGGAATCGACACTAGGGATGAGGATGAAGAAAATGACATGGTTTTCTCCCCCAACGAGTTAAGAACGTAATCACCGGGTTCAAGTGTCTCTCCTGGGGAAGATTCCAATGTTGGAAATGTCCAGTCCCAAAGGGGAGAGAAATGTTCCTGTCCATTTTCGTCACTCATTTCATAATCATGGATGCACAATGGATCCGGGTAAACATTTGCTCCGCATTTACATGAAAGCTGTGGTATGGTGTGACTAGAAAGTCTGTCTGAAGTATCACAGTTCAGCTTCTGACTATCGTTATCGCAGATGCATTTCATAAATTGTCGTCGCCGTCGTCGAGAAAACAATTTCTGATGTTCACATGCTTTAGATTCTTCAGACACAAAACTTCGCATACTGGCTGCTGCGTTAGGCACACGTTCATATGCTTTCGAGTTGTGTAAAGCCATGCTATGGTTACGGCTTGAGAATGCCAAAGCCAAGCGATTGTATGCATCACTGTTATTATCATCATGGACATTTCCACACTTCCTGAAATCACTGTCGAACTTTTTGTCAGTACTTGTGCGAATTACACCAGCATCTTTGAACGGCATATACGTATGTGGTCCCTGGGATACATAATTACCTCTTTCTCCGCAGATCTGGCTGGAATTTTCCCTTCCAGGCTCAGATTGGATATCACAGATTTCTTTCTGTCTGTCATGCTGAGTGAGCGAAGTGTTGTGTTTTGTCTGCTCATTTGTTCTTCCATATGAACTGCCAGAGTCATTGTTCATCGTAAGGTGCGTATCAGATACTGAATGCAGAGACTCTTTGTTCTTAGCACTACTGGTGCCATCAACTTGCTTTCCGATTCCTGCTACCTTGCTAACTCCGAAGCTTTGATCTTTTTCTACATTTCCATTCAGATCAAGTCTATATGCTCTTTCCTCACATGCTATGAAGTCTTTATTTGTTGTGCTGGGATCACTTTCTATGTTTGTCTGTCTGTCACCATCTCTCAGTTTATCTGTTTCTAAGCCATCTTGGCTGTCAGTTTCTATATCCGTCTGTACATGTGACTGGTAGTTGCCCGCTTCGGCTAAGACAGATGTGGACACATGTGTCAAGCCATCTTCACGTTCCTTCACATCTGCTATTTCACTGTTTGTGTGTTGTGCACCTTCTGAAACACTAACAATTCTGCCTGTGTGTGAAAGTTCATTAGATAGACTGTCTTTAATGCTGTCTGATGACTCCCCACTATTGTTCTCCTGTCCTTCTGAATCCCCTGGGCTCTGTTTGACATCTTTCTCCACTTCTCCCTGCCCCGGGTCCGCTAGTCATTTCTTCTCCTGCGACTCGGTAGTGGGAGGTGTGACCTTTGAGACAACAGCCAGCTCGTCCACAGAGAGAGTCGGCAGGGGATCCCGCCAGTAGTTGACCGGGTTGTAGGCCAAGGCTGCTCCACGGTCAGTGTAGTCCAGCGAGGGGAAAAAGTGGTCCACAATGTCTGACATGCCAGAGTAGCTGGAAGGATACAAAAATAATCAAATCATTAACACCAGTGTAAACAGGTAGATGGATGGAACGGAGAGTGGATAGACTGACAGAAGGATAGATGGACAGACAGACGACAGATGGACAGACAGACAGTTGGATGGATAGACGGAGAGACAGATGTATGGACAAAAGGCTAAGTGGACTGTGCAAAGAGCTGGGTGAGTGTCTGGATAACTGATTAAGGGGGGGAGCGACTCTTATTTTGGCTCAAAATATCGATTCTGACATATCAGAATATTTTGAAACCTTGACCTTTTCCTGATCTAAAAATACATAGGAGAACATTTTCAGTGTTTTATTTCTGCCCCAAAAATGCAATTGAAAACACAAGAGTATGCCCAATTTTCGATATCGGGGACATAAAAGTCTATGTTTTGATCAATTTTGAACAGTTCTCATCCCTATATTTCTCACAGGTATATAACGTGTTTGGCATGGATGAAAAGGAAATTTTCTCCTCTTTTACAGTGTGATATAGGAAAAAATCCCAGATATACTATTTATATCTCAG